>CM050521.1:81191059-81328559 GCA_027563665.1 Antrozous pallidus
GGAGCTGTTTTCTGGAATAAAACAAAAATATTCTCTACTTACTAAACGTCCACTTTATGATTACATACAAGTAAACTTAGATCTTAAAATTTTGATTCTCTCTAAACTACTTAAAAGCATAAAAGGCAACATACGGACAATGGGTCAAACATTCTATTTAAGGTGTTCTCTTAAGATAAAATAGGATTTGCTAATTACTGGAGAGTGTGCCTCTGAAGGGATAAATTAATAAGAAGACTGTCTATTACATATTCAACCATAGACAGGGCATGGCCAGACTTCAGAACTCTTTCCGTTCTTCACAATTACAAACGCCATGAACATTCCTGTACATAACACTGGGAGCATCTCTGAGTCCTTCCTTAGCATAAATTCCTAGAAGTTCCTGGGTCAAGTCTATAAATATTTTTACTTCCAGGAAAGTTGTATAACAAATTTACTATTTACAGCTAGACATTGACTAAACGTTTAGGGCACTCACTTGAAAAACTGGTGACAGCAAGCCATTTAATAAATATAACATGATTTAGAAACAACGATGATATCATTACCTTTGATAAGTGTTTGTGGATAAGACAAACAAAACATCACGGAAAGTCTGTGAATAGAATCAGTGAAAGTTTTCTAAGAAATTATTTGACATTTAAAATGCTCTCATTCATTAACATAAACACACCTAATAGAAAGTTGTTTGCTTTCGTCCTCGCCCGAGACTATGCTTTTACTGATTTTTCAGAGAACAAGAGTCAAGGGGAAAAGAAACGTCAGGCCAAACCGGTGTGGCTCAGTGGATAGAGCGTCGGCCTGCGGACTGAAAGGTCCCAGGTTCGATTCCGGTCAAGGGCATGTACCTTGGCTGCGGACACATCCCCAGTAGAAGGTGTGCAAGAGGCAGCTGATCCATGTTTCTCTCCCATCGATGTTTCTGACTTTCTATCCCTCTCCTTTCCTCTCCGTGAAAAATCAATAAAATATATTAAAAAAAAAAAAGAAGAAGAAAAAGAAATGTCAGATGGTTGCCTCCCGAACACACCACAACTAACGATCCAACCTGCACCCTGGGCGTGTGCCCTGACTTGGAACTGGACCCCCCACCCCCACTTTTCAGGGCACAGGGTGACCCGCCGACCACCTGAGCCGCCGGCCAGAGCAAAGGCAGTGTTTTCATTGTTTAAGACTCTTGGTTTTCACCAGTTGGCCCAGACATTGGGGTTGACCAGTTGCCCAAGTCATTAAGGACCTGGGTCAGGGGTGAAACTAGAGAGATGTGGAGCTGCCTCTCCCACTCACAAACTGTTCACCTTCCGTGTGAAAGCAAAGGAATGAGAAGCATGGGAACGGGCACTACAGAGAGAAGACAAGCAATCTGACTCTAAATACCAAACACTAGTTTCAACAGATCACCCTTAGTAGGAGACAGGGTTCGAGAAACCGCGTGATTGTTATCTGCCCAAAAGCATAAGATATACATACTAGTACAGTGACTTAAGGCAAGACAACTTCATAACCATATAAAACTAGTTCAAAATTGCTAAAACTAAGGACCCGCTGTCTTTAACCAGGCTTCCAGCTCAACCATTCTGAGACCAAGGAAAACTGCCAATTTAAACATTACTTATTCTATAGTGATATGTTCTTTGCTATAAAAACAATGAACACGTAATGATTTTTAATGGCTATAAAAATTTCTTCTGTGCATGTCTCCAAATGGATCAAAGTTTCTCTGAATGAGCTTTATATTTGAAAGATGAATGGTGTCCTATGGGTCGCCTTGAATAGGGACTAAACCAGCAGTCGAAGATCTCTCTCACAATGCAGGACTGCTGGCTCCTAACTGCTTACCTGCCTGCCTGTTTGATCACCCCTACCTGCCCCCCCCCCCACCAGCCTGATCACCCCTAACTGCCCCTGCCTGCCAGCCTGGTTGTTCCCAAATCCTTCTCCCCCCTCCCTCACTGACCTGGTCGCCCTCACCTGGCCCCCCTGCCAGCCTGGTTGCCCCACGCAGCCTGCTGTCCAGTCGTCTGGTCGTCCCTCACTAACCCCCCTGCCGGCCTTGTCGCCCCGTACTTCCTGCTGTTTGGTCGTCCGTGCGGGTGTTTCGGTCGTGATGGCCCTGTCCTGCCTTTTTATTTATTAGGATTTTCTTTAACCTAAAGTGTTAAAAAAAAAATCAAATACCTTTTTAAAGATGAAATAAGTAATCACCATAACAAGTGGAAGCAATAATGTCCTTGTGTATCTCACTGGAGTCTGAAATCAAACAAATTATTCAAAATAGTCACTTACTACATTTCAGAATGAGATGAGTGGTGTCCCTTTGCTGGCCATGTCTTGTTTACATTTTTTTGTAGTGTTTGAGGCATTCAATGGAATAGAACTGAATTTTTACAAAACCTAAACGAGAATTTGGGCTCACTCTCTCTGGGTAGCCCCACACATCCGACTGACCCAGATCATTTCGAGTCACAACAGTCAATCCCTGTGGCTCACATGCCATGTCATGCTCCCTCCTGGATGGCCTCATTCGCTCACCGCCAAGAACTCTGTGAGACAGGAGTCCTTGTCCAGTGCTTTCCCACGGGAGAAAGCAGGCGGGGGGGGGGGGGGGGGGGCGGAGGCCATGTGATTAGCAAAGTTACTGTGAGAGGTGATAGGGTAAAAGTCGGATGTTTCTGAATGAAAATGTTGAGTTTCAGATTCAAAATAAAACTTAAGAGCAAAAAAATTATCATGCCAGTACAGAAAAAAACAAACCAAACCAAACCGAAAAACAACAACCTACCGCCTTTTCCATAAAGCCAAACTCAGGAGCACAGGTGTAGATTAAAGTGTCGAAATCTGTGAACCTCAAGATTCTCGCCGCTATGAGGTCACTCAGGCGGATCTGGAGAAAAAGAGAGCGAAGCAAATCAAAAGCGTGCCAATAACTGCGGCCCGTAACAACTGGTTTGAGAGCACGGGCAATAAAAGCTACACCGCTCATAAATCCAGTACCTGGTGCCCCTCTTAGAGGGAAAAAAAAAATACAGCGAATAATGCAATGCATGGCGTATGCTGAACTACGAAAAAGAAATGTCAAGAGAAACGAAAAGTTGAAGGAGGTCAGAAAAAATAAGCAGAGATGATAATGTAAAGAGCGATCCCAAATCAATATTTGCTGGGCAGAAACCACCGCGCAGTTAATCATGAGATTTTATAATCACATCATTTACCGAGGAAAAGCAGTTCCATGTGGAGCCCTTTTACCACACGCTGTAAATCACGAGCCGGTTTTCTATGCGCTGTCATTTCCGTCAAGCCTCGGGCACCGATGACAACCCCCGGTGCTTCCTGAACCTCTCGGACGCACCGTCAAGCCACTCAGCATGACAGCTGTCCTTCAGAGGCGTCACCGCTGCCCACACCACCCGGAGCCCCGACCGCCCCGGTCTCTGGAATGACTGCCGACCACACCCAGGCGGGACCCTCTGCTCCCCGGACTGCATCACCTGCGGTCGGGGGGGGGGGGGGGGGCGAGGCTCCCCCACTGCTTTCTCAGATGGCGAGATTGAACAGGGCCAGAGCTGGCCCGGGAAGCCTTAATTCGGAGTGTGTTACAGACAGGAATTGCTTTATATCGAGCTGATACGGTTACCTGTGCTTCTTCACGGTTCCCCTCACCTACCGGGACCAAGGATAAGGGAGAGTTTCCTTTGCGGTTCTAATGAACAGCAGCTGGTGACCGATAATTTAACCCAAACACTTTAGTTTCAACTCTTCCTCACTGCTTTCCCAGAGGAAGTCTCTGAATGAGAGAACCCGGACATGTGTGCGCGCATGTGTGTGCAAGATTTGTAGAGTCGGTTGACAACATGCAGCGAGGCAGGAAGGAAAAACACAGATGAACCACAGGAGAACTAAAGAAAGTTTATCATAAACATATACTCCCCAGAGAATAGAAAGTTAAGAACAAAAGGGAAAAGAAAAAATAAAAAAACGTGTCAGATACACAAACAGCAGCAGCAAATACCCCTAACAAACCACTATGCAAAGCTAGCAATGAATAGCAAATAAACCCTTACATTCTAAAATTGTACTTAACATGCACAGGTAAGCAAGTTCAATTCTATTAGATAATAACAGCACTTGACCTCTTAGAGAAAAAATCCACACTCCCTTGTGAAAGCGGAAGTGATTTCAGCATTAGACAGGGTCTTCATTGTACAGTACGAGGTAAACTTCAGAGTAGATTGTTTATTGCAGGATCCAAGCATGCATGCTCACATCCCAACAGTAAGTGCTAAAAATCGAAAATAAATTCATGCATTGTTTTCTATTCCTTAAACTAGCTTTGAAGTAGGAACTTACATTTTTAAAAGGGCCATTATTAAGGCATTAGCCTTAAAACAAGCAGAGATGCCACACATGAGGGGTAAGTGGTCCATGTATTTTCCAGAAGATAAAAAGATAGCAACGTTTTAAGAAAAACTTTTAAAACATCAAATTATCTCTTACATTTAATCCATAATTATGAATAAAAATATTGGTATTTTAAGAGTTCTATGTTTCAAAGCTGAGTCTGGTCATGTGCTAACATCTGCAATAAATGAATAATTATTTAAACAAATAATTATCTGTACTTCAACTGAAATAAACAAATTAACTACTAAAGGTATTATTAATTTTTTTTTTTTGCCTAGAAGGCTGAGTCAGCACACATCGATAGACATTTTTCTCAGTATTTACTCTACCAATAAATACCCTTGAAGAAGTCACTTAACCTATATGAAATGAAGAGATAAAAAGTAGCTGGTTCCAAAGTTTTCAACCAGCTATAATGTTTACAAAACGTTTTATGTTTTAACCGGGACGTACTTACATGATCTGAAACGCCTAAGATTTTAGATGTCAGGAATTTCAAAATGATTGTTCCACAAAACCAACCGAAACATTGAATTAGCTAAACAATAAATAAAATAGATAAAAGTCAAGCACTAAAAATTACTTGGTTAAAATACTCAATCATATCAACAAATGCAGAGGAAAAAATGAATCACTCTAAGTGCCTCACCTATACAACCAATGAAGGCTCGAAGAATTGTATTAGGTTAGAAACGCCCTGCTGTTTCTACTGGGCTAACAGTTTTTACCACAAATAGGTGGTCAGTTGTATTAAATTCATTTTCTGCATCTAATGGGGTAAGCCACTTTTCTCCTTTAATGTGTTAGTGTGATAATTTACATTTATGGCTTTTCCAGGAACATATTTGCATTCCTGGGATGAGCCCAATTTGATCAGAAGGCGGGTACATAATTATATACAAGTGTTTCCTTTCTTTCCAGTGGCCACATGACAGTATATTAAAAATAGATTTTGATCAACCATAAGTGACAATATTTTTCATTTTTTTACTCTGACTCAATATAAAAATAATAAGAGCGTCATTGTTTTTAAGTTTTCCAGTTACGATAGAGTAAGATATGCAATATAATCTTTATTCCACTACCATGAAAGAAATTACTTGAGAAACAAAATCGGTGCTTTGTAAGAAAAGTGTTAGTTCACAAAATGTCTCTGCTTTCCCTCTGGACGGCCCTTTTAGAGCCAGGACACCTTTTGCACGGTGTTGGTGGACCACCGCGATTTCTTTCTCCCTCTTGCAAGAGACTGAGATAAATAGTTCAAGTTTCAAAACACAAATATTAGTATGTGCTCAACACTCATTCCATCTCAGCTTTCTCTTCTTAGAATTTGGTTTCTTTGAAATTACTGAAACGAAAGCAGAAGTTAACTTTTATTTCCAGTCTGAAACTGAAAATACTTAAAATAAACAACGCATTTGCCTCTGCGAATGCTTTGACAGAATTCTCTAAATGTCCATAGACACTGTTCTGCGTTGTCATTTTTCAATAGTTTATCATTGAAACTTTCCATTTCTTTGAGAACAGTTAAATAAAAACTCTGAATTCTCTGATTTCTTGGTTTAATATTTAAAAAAAAACATTACCTTTTTTTCTGAAGTAAAAAAAAATTATGTATTAAAAGAGTCATGTCACCAATAGCTTAAGGTTACAAATACTCCCACATGCTCACCACAAGGGGTGGGAGAATGCTTCAAGCGAGGGAAAACCGGCAATACACCCCACTCTTCTGCTTTCTGAGATGTACTTTCTTACCTCACCATGACTTCCCCAGTTCTACCCCGTCCATACACAATGTACAATCACACAGTCCTTCAACATGGCAGGTCTTCATTTTTAATAGAAGCCAATCAAAGGAAAAGAATGAATGTCATCTGCTGTTATTATGGTAATTGGTATTTGCAGTGCCTCCCTAATAACGTAAGTATTTTACTTGGAAACAAAATACGCAAACACAGGTAACATGGCCCACCCTTTGACTTGCTTGGGAAGAAGTCACAGAGTAAGCAGTGTCTGAGCTGAAATAAGAGGAGAAATGCTAACTGGACAAACACACTCGAGTCCGCACCTGAAAGCATGAGGGAACCAAAGGGGGGGACAGTGGGAACAGAGCTACAAATGTAGCTATTTTGAAGAGAAATTAGTTAATTGGGAGAGAGAGAGACTCACAGCAAATAGAAAGCAATTTAAAAGTAAGGTAATGGGGGTATAGCAGAATGGAAAGTAAAGGAAGGAAGGCTGAGAGCAGTACTGAAGTAAATGAACAAGTTTCTTAAAATGACTTGCAGAAGTTGCTAAGGACTATTTCCCATCTGAAGCAAGTAGCTATTTACAAGATTAGCTCCAACTCATTCCTTTTTAAGTACATTATCATGCTCAGTTTATAGAAATAAAGAGTATAAAGGAATTATGTTTAAAATGTTGAATCTTACCCAAAAGTTGAGTTCAGATGCACCCAATTTCTGAATGTTATTTCTCTTTAGAATTATCACCTAGAGTGCATGTAATTAAAAAAAATGAAACAAGATTATCATATTTTATATGAATTATGTGTTTCAAAAACTACACAGCCACCCCATCTTCCATCCTGCCTAGACCAGCCTTTTCCTTAATTGCTGGTTTTTCAAAATTTGAAAAAGACAAATTTTCCTTGGGGTGAGACATAAATGCTGTGTGTGCCTCTGGAGTCCAGTTAGTTCCTCACCGCATTACTTGGGATGTTTTGTGGGGGACAACTCCCTCTGATGAGGGAGATGGTGTGTGGATGGTGAGTCCATGCAAGTGGATATCTGTGAGCTATCCGGCAAAACTAGTGGTTCAAATTAATTTAAAAATCCTTCCTCTCCAAACTCCCAAATAAAAGTTTTTGAAATGCTTTTTTAAAAAACCTAACTTGACTTTTAAGAGAGGAAAGGAACTTTCCAGACAAAAGGCGGCGATTTTGGAAACGCAAACATGAATTAGGGAGGACCGATGGCCGCCGTTAGGGAAGACAGTAGGGGGAGGCTGCCCTATGTGCTAGTGCTGAAAAGGAGGGCAGCACAGAGAGCCCGGAGTATGAAAGGTAGGAAACTGAGGCTGGTGTATAAAGACAGGGTCCTCAAAAACCATACTCTCGGTGCTGCCAGTGAAATGTTTACGCCCCGCACCAAACGCAGGTCCTGACACCCTCGTCTCCAATGTGATGTACTGGAATGAACCGGTGGGAGGTAATTCCGTTGCTAAGGAACAGAATCAGTACCCTTCTGAGGAGGATAGCCAAGGGCTCTGGTCACACACAAGGAGAGCCCTCACCAAGAACCAAACCAGCTGCATCCCGGTCTCGGACCCCCAGGCTCCCGAACTGTGAGAAAGGAGCCACCGGCCTCTGGTATTTTTGTTGTGACAGCACCTCTAGCTGCCACCTCCAGGGCCTCCTTTGTGCAGCGCCACACTGAGCCCCAGCGTCCCATTCCTTCCAGCTGGAGGACCCCCTTTAAAACTTCTCTCGGTGCAAACCTGACTATGGAGTCTTTAATTTGCCCTGTTTGAGCCAGATATCTAGGTATAGAACTATGCATTATTTTTTCTTTAAATATTGTAAAGATGTTGCTTAACTGTCTTATTGCTTGCATTTTTTTTCTTATGAAAAATCTGCTGATATCCTCACCCTTTGTTCTATATTTAACACTTCTTATTTCTTTGGCTATTATTAGTATTGTATCTTTATCACAGATTTTGAGCAATTTCATTATAATATGCCTTCTAAAGCTTTTTTTGGATTTGGGATTTACTGAAATTCTTTATCTCTGAGTTAATAATTTGCATTAGAAAAAATTTGGCCATTGTTTCTTTAAATATTTTTCTACTTCTTCCCAACTCCACTCATTTAGATGTGTACTTTACTTTCCCTATATTAACTGCAAATGAGGGGCTGGAATCTCACCAATTTGCTGAGTTAATGCATCTGCTACAAAGCACTGATGGGCTACTATCATAAAAAGAGAGGCTCTGGACACTGTGTGCATTCTGATAAAAAATACTATGCTAAAGGGATAAAACCTTAACCTATCCAAGTTTCGGATTCAATTATTAACACATTATAAATACAGAAGACAAAGGAGGATATAAAGCTATACCCTGAGGAATCAAAGAATAAAATCTAGACCACAGAATCCTCTACACATTCAATGACCTAGGCTCTTATATTTCCTAGGAAAGGAAACAGGCAGATATATAGGAAACCTATAGATTAAAAATAGAGATATAAGTGATGAAAATATAAAGGAAATCTAGGAATGATTACCATAGTCAAGTCATTATTGGGGCAGGATTGGTTGGAAAAATTCTGATTTTTGACTTGATGGCAGTTTATTTGCCAAATAACAGTTCATTAATAAATACTTTCAGTACTAGTTGGTACTGCTAGCACATAAAACACTTGTCCTACGCAGTTTTCTGTATTTAAAAAAAATAGCTTTATTAAAAAGAGGTGGATGGGCTCACTACTACAAGTCTTTTGTCATGCTGAAAAAGCTTGACAAATTTTTGAAACTGAAAAGCCTGCATTTTGGGGGAACAAGAGAATAGGTTGCTTATTGTGAAGATAAAAATAATGTGTGGGAAGCAAAGAATGTTAAAACATAAGGGCAATCCCAAAAGGTTCAATCAATACGCCATATATGGAAAAGTGTTCTATTTTGGTATTGCTGTGGCTGGTATCATTTTTGGTAATCGGGGCAAGAGAAAATGCCAGGAACATTCCAGTGGAGAGCATTCTAGGTTCGGGCTTAGGAATAAGAGAAGTGTGACTATAAAGTAATAGAGCCGATTTACTGAACCACGGTTCCAAATACAGATCCAAATGGGAGTCAGTCCATGAAAGTAAGGAGACATGAGGAGACTACCTACCTATTCTAATTCTGTTATCATTGCTCAAAACAGTTTGGAACTCCATTTTCTAAACTACCTCCCAAAGATAATTTAGGTATGGGTGCAAGAAAATAGGTCTTATTACTTTAATGTCACACCATATTCTGATCAAGATCTATACATTACCCAGCCCAATCACCCACCTTATTCACAAGACTTTGGTTGTTTCCAAAAATCAAATCCACCCTTGAAAGACGAAGTTTTGCCACCATTGAGGATATTCAAAAGAATGTGCCACAGTCTGTGAAGGCAATTCAGAGGAGTTCCAGCAATGTTCTGAGCAATGGCAGTGTCCCTGCAGTATGCACTGAACCTACCGACGTGACTTGGAAGGAAATAACGCGTCTTGGTAATAAATTCACGGTGTGTTTTAAAAGTAAGTCTCGCCTGACTGGTGGGGCTCAGGGGCTGAGTGTCGACCTGTGGACCAGGAGGTCATGGTTGAGTTCCCAGTCAGGGCACAGGCCTGGGTTGTGGGCTCCATCCCCAGAAGGGGGCGTGCAGGAGGCAGCTCATCAATGATTCTCTCTCATTATTGATGTTTCCCTCTCTTTTCCTCCATCTCAGAAATATTTTTTTAAACATAAGATAAAAAAAAAATAAAAGTCTTACCTGATAGGTTTTTTTTTAAATATTTACTTGGGTATCTGCCCTACAATGGTAACTTTGTACCATGTTCTTTTCCAAGGATGATAGAAAGAATTAGTGGGCCAGGTGCACAAAATTCATGCACGTTAAAAGGGAATTAATTAGAGGAAATAGTTTAATATTGCTATTTGCCCTTCCTCTATAATAGAAGTGTCAGGGATGAATGGAAATTAGTAAAATGTGTACGTAAATCTTCCTCCTGACTAATAATCAGGCAAGGGCCCTATTTGTTCTCCTAGAGCTATATTAGGTACATTGAATCTCCTATTTCACAGGTTAAAGTAAAAAGAACACTTCATGAGCTTAACAAATACTTACCCATGTCATTAACAAAGATGAAGAATAGTAAGAAGATAAATACATTGTATTTCCAAACATCAACACGAAACAAAGGAGAACTGAAATCTGAAAAGTGAAGAATGTTTCATCATTATTGGATCTATAGCATAATGCAGACTTTGTCTACAGGCATATAGCCATTCCAATACAAACATTTTATATATAAATAAGATTAATAAATAGATCTTGGCTGAATGATAATAGAATTTCAACCCACTGACAGATTCTAAGTAGTTTCAACACTATGAATCCTATATAGAATTTTTTTTTTTTTACTGTCTGCTACTTGGTACAAAGAAAACTGCAAAAGACTATTATTTCTATTGATTCAATGAAGTAATATAATAAATAAAACTTAGTTGTGTTAATTTTTTATCTTATTTTTGTTGCACCACCTGAGGATTTCTATTACTAAGGAAGCTTTATTTTATGTTCTTAGCTAGAAAATATTTATGTTATTAAGGAAGATGTGTTTGGAAACTAAGATAAAAATTAAAAAATGCAAAATCATAAAATTTACAGTGTCATATTCATGCACAATGCTAGAAATTTTAGGTCTCAGGAAAAAGACAGTTTCAAAAATAGTGACTAATAATAACAAGACAGAAATAAAAGTTTCAGAGAGTAAAAACATCAACTCTGTAGTTGCAAGTCTATTGTAGTATGGCATCTTTAATGTACATTTCCATTTTGGTGTATTAGATAAAACTTGAAAGAAGGCATCCCTGAGAACTTATTTTAATATTTGACTTATAAGTATGAAAAACGTTACCAAATTCATATAAATGATCTTCTTAAATTTGCTTGGTTCAATGTACCCCACAACATACATAGGAAATAATGAGGCTATCTGAAATAAAGATATAAGAAAAGCAAAAGTGAAAAAAATATATAGGAAATAAATACTTCATTATTTATAAGCAAAGTACATGTAACAGGAGAGTCATATTTCTAATAATGATACCAAAGTAATTTCCACTAACCTCACTGGGAACTAGAATAGCTAGGGAAAATACCTGTATGGAAGCCACAAAGTACGAACAGGCCAAAAAAAAAAAAAAAGAGAGAGAGAATTAAGAAGCCAAGACCGGAGAAAAGCTGTAAATCTGCAGTGCTGAGCATGACAATTCGGGCACTTTTCTCCCAGAAGCTATCTGCCAGTTCCAATAGCAGCAGATGCCCGCCAGGTGACACGCAGTTGGGAGACTTCCACACTCAGAAGGGGAAGCACACCAAGAACGAGACGCTTGCTGAGTCCGCAGGCTTTGGCAGGGGCTCCGAAGCGCCATTACTGAAAGAACCAGAAACCCAGCAGTCCTCAGAACGATGAAGGCCCACCTTTGAGCTGTATCATCCTCTGATCACATGAGGGTGACTCAAGATTGTTAGTGTCTTTATTTCCTGGGGGCAGCAGATCTGATCTTCTCTGGAAGATGTGACTATCCACCCAGTCTCCAATGAACTGTACCACTGTTAACGCACAATGTCCAACACCACATCAAAACCAACCAGATACAGGAGGATAAGGCATTGTCACAAATGCCATGGAACCAGACCCCTCATCTACTTCAGGGGTTAGCCAACTTTTTATATAAAAAGCCAAATAGCAAATGTTATACTCTGCGGGCCACTTATGGTTTCTGTTGTGTACACTAAGTTACCACTTAACCTGGTCATCAGGCTTCAGTGACTTCAAGCTACAAGACATACATGAAAACAATTTTGCCATAGGCTAACCAATATAAGTTCTTGTGGAAGCTCATCTATGTTATAACAACACGATATTAAATGAAACAGTGGCCGAGGACCTGCTGTATTCTTTCTCGGTGTTTGTTGTGAATCCTCACCCACAGATCCTTTCTCCATTGATTTTCAGAGAGAGCAGAAGGCAGGGGGACAGAGGGAGAAACATCGATGTGAAAGGGACACACTGATTGGTTGCCTCCCCCATGCACTGGGACCCGGGCCAGGGATCGAACCTGCAGCCGAAGTACATGCCCTTGACCCGAGACCCTTTGGTGCATGGGCTGCTGCTCTAACCACTTAGAAACCCAGCTAGGGTTCTCTTTTATTTTTTAACAACACTTTAAAAATATAGAAACTACTCTTGGCTCACAAATCACTCCGAAGCATGCCTGGCGTCATCAGGCAACGAGGCTTTTTGTTTGACATGTGCAAGGAAGTAACAGATGGGATTGAAAATCCCAGGAGAGTACACGAAAGCCATTTGAGAAAGAAACAAACTGAAAATGTACAACTAGATACTGCAATAACCAACATTAAGAAGTCAAAGACGGCTTTAAAAGCAGGTCAGACATCTAGAAAAAAGCATAAAATGGCAAAGGGCTGAGTAATGTATGCAAGAACATGGGAGATGTAGAGTACATGTTGTAAAAACCTAATGCATTTACTTTACATCTCAGAAAGGGATAAGGGAGTTACTCAGAAAGGGATAAGGAAATTAAGTAAAAGCTATCTTTAAAGAGGTCTCTCACCTGAGAAGTTCCCAAAATATATAGGAAAAAAATCAAGCACTGATTTATAAACTATTACAAACGCGAACAAGGGATAAATCAGAATAAATAAGCCTGACCACCCTGAGGCACATCATAGTAAAACTGCTCAAAGGAATGAGAGGGCGAGGCGACAGCTCCGAGAGGGGAGCGAGGGGAAACGGTAGCCCTTTCAGCCAAGAGTGCTGGCAGCCTTGCACAACGGGGCACAAAAGCTAAATCCGGACCTAGCCCCTCCACACCTCCCGTCACATCCACCGAGCCCCACCTCCACGACAGAACACGACTGGCTCAGCCCGGCCGCCACGGCTCAGCGGCTGAGCACAGACCAGCGGTCGGCAAACTGCGGCTCTCAGTTTGACTAATGAGTTTGCCGACCACCGGGATAGGGGCTTAATCACAAGGAACAGCAGCAGCCTGTAATTGCTGGACTCGAGTCTGGGTCAGTGGTGGGCAAACTCATTAGTCAACAGAGCGGCAAACCGCGGCTCGTGAGTCGCATTTTGCCGACCACTGGCCTAGACCTAGGAACCAGGAGGCCACGGTTCCACTGCAGGTCAGGGCCCCGGCCCAGGCTGTGGGCTCGATCCCGGGGGGAAGGGGGGCGGGGGGTGGGGGTGGGGCAGAAGGCAGCCAGTGATTCTCTCTCCTCCTGTTTCCATCTCTCTCAGCCTTCCTCTCTGAAATCAATGAAAAAAATACATATTAAAAAAAAAAAACTCCGATCAGCTTCTTGCCATTAAGTACTGAGCTGTTTGGGTCAATGGGGTATGGTCTCGATTCGCTCAAGAAATACGGCGACTGAAGCTGAGAGATGCCGGGCAGCGCCTCTGGCCCCCAACCAAACGGCCGGCGGTTAAGCGGGAGCGGAGGCAGAAGCCTCGCCGTGAGGAACAGGACTGGCCCTTCCCGTGCCGCATGGCCTGGCGCCCCCCGGGGAACCCCGCAGGCGACGGCCGCCTGCAGGCAGGTTCGTTGTGGGGCTCACTTTCCGAGCCGACCAGAAAGTGTGGACTGAAATCATCGGGGAACCCTTTGGCCCGCGGGCCGCGAGCATCCGCCTGGGGAAGCAGCACACGAGCAGACTGCAGACTGTGCCAATGTTCCTCTTCAAAACACACACATCTCCATAAACTTCATAATTACTTTTTTTTCCCGAAAGCCTATTAGGACACAGGCACACGGCACTGTAGCACAGGCAGAGGAACCACCCAGTGACGCGGGTGCCGGGGGCAGCTCACCTGCGTGAAGAGGATGAACTGGGCGAACTGCCAGGGCAGCATGAAGGCGACGTTGGCGAGGCAGAGCGCCGCGAAGTAGCGCCCGCTGCTGGGCGCCGGCCTGCGGAGAGAGCCGCGTGAGTGCCCACCGCCGGGAGCCGGAGCCGGAGCGGGGAGCCGCGTGAGTGCCCTCCGCCGAGCCGGTCAGCTAACGGGAGTGCCACACCCCACCACTCCCTCCTCTTGGCCAGAGGACAAGAGGTGGCTGACTTTTAAAAGCTCATTAAGAAGCACACGACGCCGACTGGGCTATAAGCATGTTGAGCATACAACAACCTGAACTAGAACTCCCAAAGGGGACGGCAGGCCTCGTTTACCCGTAATACCGCTGGGTGAGGGGCTCGCCAGCGTGGGAACCCGCTTCTGCCCGACGTGACTCACAGCAGCGCACTCCTCGTGCTTCTGCCGTTGCCGTTTCTCAGGCCTCTGCGGGTCCGAAAGGCTCACAGAACTAATCTAATCCCAGCACAGACCAACGTGTCCAGGAAAGCCTCAGAGAGAAACCGATGGAGCTCCCGGGGACATCCGCGGTTAAGATGTGTTCACACATTTATCTAGATATATATATATGCTCCCTGTCTATCTAACCTAGCGTTTCCCAAGTTCATCCTTGTTTGGGACTCTCCTTCCTCGGAATATGCATTCCTGTGCCCTCAAAACCAGAGGCGGGGAACGATGAGTCAGACTGCATAAGCTGGGAAGGGGGAGAAAGTAAGAGATTCCTTAAAACCTTGGAATCTTCGCCCAATCCACGTAAATCCTTATGTTCTGACTTGTTAAAACATCATGTAGTTATCTAAAACTTGGTATTTCAGATTTTCTTCATTGGCTGTTGAACTTATTTTAAAAGTGATTAAAAAAACACATCACGTACATTTGAATAACTTGTTCCTTTTTCTTTGTGAATAACTTAATAGGTTGATGCATATTTTAAGACATGAACCTTACAGTATACTAAGTTTCAGAAACAAAAGTTACCTGAGGATCAAGGTGAGGAGGCACATCTGAAGCACCAGAAATGGATACGAGAAACTTTCCCGGAGAGGCGGGGTCCACATCACGCGCGTGGCCTGCAATCAGTTAAATGCTTATTCGCTCTCCACTCCAGGGCAGCAAACGTCCGTCTCAAAATGACGCTGGGGCCTGGCCGGCGTGGCTCGGGGGCCGAGCGTCACGGAGCCAGGTCACAGTTGGATGTCAGGTCAGGGCACGTGCCTGGGCTGTGGGCGCAGTCGCTAACAGGGGGATGCAGGAGGCAGCCGGTCAACGGTTCTCTCTTCTCATTGAGGTTGCTTTCTCCCTTCTTCTCCCTTCCTCTCTGATACCAATAAAAAATATTTTTTTTTTCAAAGCATGGCTGGGCTGGTTTTAGTGCTCTGACCCCACACTCATTCCCTGTGAACGTGCCCGGTGCAGTTTCTCGGCCCTCGGAGCCTCTGCAGGACACACAGCCAGGAGGCCCCGGCCGCTGACTGGCTCCCTCAGGCCGCGGGCAGGAGACGCAAAGGTCAGACAGGGTGGTGGGCAGGGCGCCGGCAAGAGTCTGGGACCGAAAACCAGGCCCACGTCCGAGCGCTGCGGGGATGACCCCGCTCCCCAAGGCTTGGCGGTCCACACACACGCCCAGGCAAATGCTGCACAGATGCTGATGAGGGAACCCACCAACAGCAAGGCGTCCTCTCTTTACATGAGCATACTGGGTGAGTAACAAGGCGTTTGTTTGCTTTTAAGTCACTATATTTAGTATATTTATAATTTTATCCCTCCCTTGTCTAAAAGATTTTCTTTAACCATTGACCTTTCTCAGTGGTAACGAATAAAGGTCATATCATGAATAAGCTGTGCCATCACAGATTACTTATTTTGCTTCTGAAAACTAGGCAATCGGATTCTCTCCCTTTTCACTGCCAAGTCCTCAGTGCAAACTCTCCTGAGCTGGCATGTCCCATTGGATGGAACGGGCCGCGCTCTATTCCGAGTCAGCATTTTGTGTTACTGAAAAGGCAGCATCACGTAACTGGAGAAATGAGGCTTTAGAGCCAGACTGAAGTGAACGGGAACCCCAGCCTCCTCGTGTACTGAATGTGACATCTTGGGTACAGATCTTAACCTCTGTACATGTCTATTCCAAATCTTCCGTGACGGCAACAACCGTCTTCCCAAAAGGATTCGGTAGGAATAAATGAGATACAAGTGCCTGTACTCAGTAAGGACACTATTTCCTCTTTCTGCAAAATACGTGTGTCTGAGTGCACACACTGAAAACCAGGCACGACATTTCATGTCACAAATTCTAATTATGTAAAAATGTGGCTCAACAGGATGAAATGTCTATTTACAGCACAAGGCTCTTTAAAGCATTGTGAAGTCCTAAGTAATATGCAATTTATATATTGTTTTGATGGATATATTTCTTTGTTCCTATACAGTCCCTTCTATTTCTTAAAAATTATTTTCTAGGAAACAAACCTCTCCATGGTTGAAAAAGTAGCACAATACTGTAATTAGACCTCCAATGTGAGTCCCACTGTAAGAAAAGTACACAATCATAATTCATGCAAAATACAGGGAGTTTTACACAAGATTATTTTAGACTTTAAAATGTTGTACTAAGCCATGTAAAATAATAGTAAAAATTTTTAAAGTATACATTGTTGATGCTTTAATGTTTAATGTACAAACATATAAAGTGTACATTTAAAACAATTTGAATTATATATTTATTTTTGAAATAAAATTTATAGGATGTGAGCATCCTATCTAATAAAACAGTAATATGCAAATTGATCGCAGGGCGATTGCTGGCTGGGGTCCCCTGGCCAAGGTCTCCTGCCTAGGGATGGAAGGCCTTAGCTAGAGGCTTTTGGCCTTGGACAGGCCAGGGGTGAGCCATCAGTAAGACATCCCCTGAGGGCTCCCAGTGTGTGAGAGGGTGCAGATTGGGCTGAATGACCACCTACCCCCAGTGCATGAATTTCATGCACCGGGCCCCTAGTAAGATAATATTTAGCAAACAGACCACACTTCAGAGTCTCTCTTGCATTCTTTGAATATTCAGAATGTAGGCAGATCTTTGTCTTTTGAGTAAGGGATAAAAACAAGAGTCTAACAGTTTCATTTAGCAGTCACTTTAAACTGTCAAAATTCCTGCAAAAATTCTTGTGTCCCAATGAAAACAACACTATAGAACACAAAGATCAGATCAGAGATAACTATCAATGGTTCAGAACCATTTCTTAAAGCTGCCTTTTCTCTGTACGTTGGTCTCACTTATACCCATAGCTCCACACTTGGAAGACAGTAAGTATTGGCTGAATGACTGAAAAAGGAAGAAATTGTCTTTTTAAACAAACACCAGAGGAAAGCAAATGGAAAGTGATTTGCCATGAGTTAAGTTTTCACGAAAGGAAATTCAAAGGATGCACTCTGCAAAGTAAGAAACTGAGAGAAGGGATGTCTGAGAAGAATAATGTACCATGGAAACAAGGAGCATGTGGGAAAAGCTGAGACTTGACAACACAAACAACAGAGTGACACACACACGGACAGCAAGTGCCGAGGAGGGGCAATATGAGCACTGAGCTGTGGACTCAGCTGTAAGCTGCCAGGGGCTGTTTTGAAGCAAAGGGTTACAGATTCCCGGGCCTGATCAGGACAGGGAAGACATGAAGTGCAGATGTGATGAAGTTAGACACGCATGTGAACATGTCAGCCTTCGCCACCAAAACCGCAGACCCAGAGCAGCTGCTTTCCACGCCGGTGCTGGCGGGGGAGGGTGGCCCCGTGAGGAAAACAAAATATCCCCACAGATTCCTGTTTCCCTTGTTTCTCATGTGCCATTCGGCACCTCCAGTTCCAGCGAACGTCTGTAGTCCACATGTGCTGTGTCTACACCAACTTCCTAAAGATGGAAGCTGCCTTTGGCGTTCCAGAGCTATGTGACTAATTCAGAGAAGACGATAGCTCTGCGATTGCTCAGCAATGGAAAACATACATTTTAAAACGTCTTAGTCTTGTGTAACATTTCCCATGTTTAATGAAGCACAAGATGCACAAACTACTTTCCAAAATGAAACGTCTTTAAGGCTGGCACCATAATCTGAAGCAATCCTTCCCCCCACCCCCCACCACAAAAAACTGTGACGTGCTTCAGTCTGTTTTTCCTGGATGACACACATACAGAAAAGCACCTAACATTTCTAGAGAGTTTGCAGGGTAATTATAAAGTGGACATCCCTGCTACCACCATGTCACTGAGACAGAGAAGCGCTTGCACCCGAGTCCCCTCTCGTCACCCCTGGAGATAGCCACTCTCCTGGCTTCTGATAGGATCAATGTAGCCACTTCTACGTACATGTCATGCTATCATCTACTTTCATCTGCTTTTCCAGTTTCATACAAATGGAATCATGCAGGATTTCATTTTGTGCCTGCCTTCGTTCACTCAATATTGTAAGATCTGTCCATGTTGGTGTGTGTAGCCGCAGCTCTCATCCATTCTCACGGTTGTACAGTATTCCGCTATATTAATAAGCTGGAAAAAATCAATCTACAAATGTCCCTACTAATAAACTGATCTCATTAATTATCCTTTTCATAGAATCAACAAATGTCAGCCAGGCCTTCTAAGCCCACTACAAGATCTTATAATAGAGCAGTCTTACCTCAGACAAGCACCATATATGAAGAACATCGACATCATTATTCCATTTAAAATAAAAATCACACCAACATAAAAGCACGCAGGTTCTCCTACTCCTTTAAAAAAACACAGATTATTTAGTATTTAATAAGTAAATGACTATAAAGTAACTGGACATAATTACTGCAGTGCTTGGTAATCAAGAACTCATGAATTTGCTGAAAGCATTTGCTTTATAGATTGCTGCTCTAATGAACGGTTCATTAATGCTGTCCCCTTACATGAGATCAGTTACACTCAGATTTTATACTTCATTGTGGCTACATTTATACTTTCCCCCAATTAATTATTATCACACTATAATGATTAGTTGGTGCTTCGTTCTATAAGGCAGTAAGTACTGCTATTGCTTCGTGTCTGGAACTGTCTGTAGAGTCACTTGATGAATTATAAGAGACATTTTCCACTGTGTTGTTACCTTTTGCTCGGTTCTAGGAAGAGTAAAATATGGGCCCTGACCTCCAGAACAGCTTTAGACTATATGAGATAACCTAGCTATGTGATCCATCACTATGTATATAGCCAGAATCTTAAACATTAACATATAATGAATCCCATGCGTTAAGACTAGACAGACATGTATAAAATATATTAACACACAGTGGCCTGGGTGCTTCACAATCTACATGTCACAATCCTCAAAGCAAATCTATAAGATTCGTTGCGAAAACAATGTTTAATGACTGAGAAAACAGAACATAGAAAATTTAAATAGCCCCAGCTGGCGTGGCTCAGTGGTTGAGCGGCGACCTTTGAACCAGGAGGTCACGGTTCGATTCCTCGTCAGAGCACATGCCCGGGTTGCGGGCTCGATCCCCGATGTGGGGTGTGCAGGAGGCAGCCGATCAGTGATTCTCTCCCATCTCTGACGTTTCTGTCTCTCTCTCCCTCTGAAGTCAATAAAAATATTCAGCAAGTTGACTATTATTGCAAACAAATCATAAAACTATACTTATAAAATATACTAAGTAGTCATGTTGTGGAGAATAAGCAGAAATAAAGAGAAAAACAACTACGTAAATGCTATGCAAGTAGATGCATATGACTCTGAGTATCAGTTTCAAGGGACAGAATCACACGCAGACTGTAACAGTGAGAAATCGCACTCATCTTAACTAGCAGTAACAATCCCAAATTCCGGAAAACTGCGACCTGCTCCAAAGTGGTTCTCTGACTAAGACACCAATGTAGAAGGTGCGTACAAAGAGTGGGAAACCTTCTAAACCAATCTATTGTTGTACATCTGATTTTACGTTTTCATAACTAAGTTTTCATATTAACTATCACAGGTAGTAGTTCACTGTTTAATCTACACCCCCACACTTATGTATTCAAGCCGCCCTAAAACTTTACTTGTATCTTATTCTGAGATGGAAGGAATGACTTAATGTCAGGACTGCCTTGCACTGAAGTATATTAATACTCAAATTCCAAATACTCATATAAGTACATAGCCTTCTCAGAAAAGTAAAGAGGAATCACAGTTATAGTCTTTTAAGAAAATCACTAGTTTACAATAATTCTTAAAGTAAGGCATGACAGTTTAATATACTTATGCAGACATCAGTGACAGCAGCGCAGCATTTTAGGAAAAATAAACATGCCTTCACAGCTTTGAACTTCACTTAGAGGTTGGACTCTTGTGACATTCCAGCAGGTCTTAGTTTCTACCCCAAATAAATTCATTATTCCCACAAACGTGCGATACCAGAAGGCCAGAATCACCTACAAAAGATTTTTTAAAAAAGGAGAAAGTGAAGGAAAGCACATTACGTTCATAATGTTTTCAAAATATCACTTCATGATGGTTGCCTTTGACATTATACATTTTGACAAATTTATTCAATCATTTCACTTGGGAAACAGTCATTTTAAAATTATGCACACACATTATAAACTACAGTTGTGTATTATACAGTAATGAACATCTGTGAAAAATTTTTATGTAATCAACATACCTGTAATATACTCTTATAATTAACTCTAACATAATAGTAGCTATAAAATCAAGTATAACATTCTAAATTAAAACATGATGATTAATAGCAAAATACAAAGATTTATATGACTATTTCATAACATGTTAGTGAGGCCCTTGAATTTATTTAACTCATACTCTAAAAAATATTTAACCAACTGCATATGGAATAATAGCTCCTGTGCCCATTAAAACTCTAACCAAGCAGACTGAGCATAACAAATTCTTCTCAATCTACAATCCACTTTCAAAAGTATAAAGACAAATGAATATAACAAAAAGTTGCAAACAAAGTCATCATACCTGGTAGATTTTTTTAAAATTTTATCTAGTTGGGGTAAATAATGCAAGATGATTTTAAAAAGTAAAAAAGAAAATAAAGAGTTCAAAGTAAAAGTGAAAATTGCCTAGAGCCAACTACTTTAAAAGGTTAGTGATCATCCCTCTACTCTCTCCCCAGGCATATAAAAACACATAACCTGAGTTTTTCCATGATATATAATATTACTCTTACTAATGAATATTATATACACTGAGTGGCCAGATTATTATGAATGCATAATAATCTGGCCACTCAGTGTATATCCTATCTAATGGAAGGCTAAAATGCAAACTGTCCCCTCGACCAGGAGTTCCACCAGCAGACAGGCATGCCAACTGCCCATGTCCCTTCCCCCTGGCCAGACCCCACCTGTGCACAAACTCATGTACTGGGCCTCTACACACACACACACACACACACACACACACACACACACACAAGGGAGAGAAAGACAGAAGCACCAATGATGAGAGAGAATCAATGATTGGCTGCTTCCTGCACACCCCCTACTGGGGACCAAGCCTACAATCTGGGCATGTGCCCATGACCAGAATTGAACCCGGGATCCTTCAGTCCGCAGGCCAACAGTCTACCCACTGAGCCAAACTAGCTAGGGTTGAATATTATATATTATTATTCCTACTAAAAACACCATAAACCTCTTTCCATGTCCAAAAAGCATAGATTTATTATTTCATAACTTAATTTTATAAAACTGACATTCTGTTAAGATGTATAATTATTTTCCTTGTGCATTCATCATACAGGTACAAAATGTTACCACACTGAATGAATGTTCTAAGTCTAGAATTGTACTGCTTTCTGGGCTATAGCTTGATACAGTAGAAAACCATGGTTCTGAAACCAAAACTGAACTCAAATTTTCACTTTACAAGTTATAGTTTCCATGGCATGACGTAATCCTTCAACCTCTGAAATGCAGTGTTCTCATCTCTAAAATGTTCAAATGCTCAGGTTTCAACTTAAAACCACTCATCACATTAAAGTCTCAAACTTAATGAGAAAAAATCAAGATTCCAACAATGAGATGACAAAAATATTAAAATTATTACTCCAATGAGCAATTATGAACATGTTTAAAACAAATGGAAACATGTTCTTAGAGAAAAAAATGAAGTCTTAGAAAAAAACCCAACAAAACAGAATATATAAGGAAAACAATAAATGAAAAATATAATAACCCAAATAAAAACTCAATGGATGGGCTTAACAACAGAATGAAGAGAACTGAGGGAAATAATCACTGAATTAGCGAATAGAACACTAGAAATTACTCAATTTGAGCAACTGAGAGAAGAGACTGAAGAAAAAAAAACATAACAAATCTTTACGGACCTGTGAGGCTACAACAGAGAGCTCATGCTTGTCACTGGAGTTTTGAGAGGAAAGGAGAAAGAGGAAACTAAACCCGCGTAAACCAAAAAGAGGATAAAACCAAAGAAATCCATTCCAAATGGATCACACTTTTTAAAACTTTTAAACATTCTTTTGAACATTTGTGAAAAGTAAAAAGGATAAAATAGTAAAAGCAACAAGGAAGAGAAAAAAATCTTACCTTAAAAAAGAAAAACAATTCAACAGATTTCTCATCAGAAACCATGGAGGGCTGAATAAAGTGGCACATCTGTCAAATGCTTAACGAAAAGCTGTCAATACAGAATCCTATACCCAGCAAAAATAGCCTTCAAGAATTAAAGGGAACCAGACATGAGAAATTAAGAAAAGCTAAGAAAAAAATGATGTCATAGATCTATCCTAAAAGAACGACTGAAGAAAATTCTCTGAACAGAAATGAAATGATGAAAGAAGGCATCTTGGGACATCAGGAAGAAAGAATTCTTTTTAAATAGATAAAACACTTTTCTTCTCCTTTTGTGTTCTAAAAAGTATGATGGCTGAAGCAAACATCTGATGTCGTTTTAAATGGATGTAGAGAAAATATTTAAGATTATTATGTTATAAAGGGGTAGGTGTAAAGAGATGTACGGAAAGGTAAGGTTTCATTAGAGCTGGTAAAACTGTAATAGAAGACTATAGTAAGTCATGTGTAAAATATAATTGCTACAACCACTAGAAATCTATATAAAGATTGAAACACTATAGCCAAATTAAAATAGAATACTAAAAAAATGTACAAATAGCTCACAGGAAGACAGAAAAAGAAAACAGGGAAATGAAAAACCAGAACCAAGAGAAAACTAAAAATTACAGACATAAGCCCAAACATATTAATTACATTATATGGTAAATGTACCAATCAAAAGGCAGAGATTGACAGACGCTAGGTCGATATTCAAAATCAACTGTAACTTCTATACAGAGCAACAGAAAATGGAAAAACAAAATTTAAATATATTACCATTTATAATAGTAAAAATAGTATTTATAGAACACTGTACTGCTGAAAATACAAAATATTGTAAAGACAAAAAACGATTGGAGATCTATACCATCATCATGGGTTGGAGGGTTTAATATTTAGATGTCGATTCTTTCCAATATATGTATAAACCCAATGCAATCCCAATCAAAATCTCAATAAGATTTTTGGAGAAACTGATGGAGTGACTAACATTTATACAGAAACATAATTTTGACACGGAAAAACAAATTTGGAGAACTACCTTGTTTTAAGACTTACCATAAAATTACAATCATCAAAGCAGTGTGTGGTATTGGCATACATATGGACATAGAGAACAACAAAACAGTAGGGAATCCAGAGACAGATCCATACGTAATATAGTCAATCAATTCTTAACATACGTGCCAAGGCAATTCATGGAAACGGATAGTTACCACGAAGACGCTCATGGGCACTTGTTGGTATTATTTTCAATGTTTTATAACTCAACGGCGGTTTGGTTATACAGTTTTGTACATCTGTCAAGTGTATAACTGAAGGAACTGCATACTCAAAATGGTGTGTTCTACTGAACCCGAGGCACACCTCAACAGAGCTGAGTAAGTGAAAGCAGCCAGAATGAGGGAAGATATGTCAGCATGTATTACTAAGGATTCCGCTATAAAATGTATAAATTATGCCAACAAATAAAAAAACAGCCATCAAACAGGTGATAAATATTTATAGAGGTAATTGATAGAAGAATAAGTTCAAATGTCTATTAAACATGAAAATATTCTTAACTTCACAAACAATAAGGGAAGTACAGATTAAAACAAATCCAGGAGAGGAATTGATACTCTAGTCAACTAGAAGGACACACACAATCAATAAACTTTAAAGGTCCACTCCTTTATAAAACATCATTGTGTTCACTATTTTTATCTAATAAAAAAAAATAAACAACAAGTCACTCAAATTTTACTCACCTCTGGATAAAGATGGAAGCGTTTCACTGTGTTGATTACGAGGGGATATTCAGTGAGCCTGTCATTCATAATTGTCCACAGTCCTTCCAAAAACGAAGGTGCGTGAATAATGGTCTTGAAGTAGGAATAATAAAGTCCCTTAAAAAGGCACAAATTGTCAATGTGAGTAAATCTGAACATATTTATTTTTATAACTTCTTTCAAAACAGTTTTTTTCTGTAAAAAAAAAAAGGGGCTAATAATAAGGCCTCCTAAACTCTTCTTGCTACTACTGCCTTCTTAGACTCAAAAGGCATACTTTTGAGGTTATCAATGTGCTATTCTTTTGTAAGTTCTGTAGGTTTAAATGTAGAGAAAACATTTAAGGTGATTATGTTATAAAGGGGTTACGTTTGCCCGATCTGTTGACTCATGAGTTTGCCGACCACTGGACTAGACTAAATGTCACTGTGTAGTTGGAAGCTATGAGGATTAGGCAATGGTGGCATATTATGTGCAAAGAGGTAAAGCTAAAGAGATGTAAAGGTGAGGCCTCTATACCTCACTAGAGCTAATAAAACGACAATAGCAGAAGACTGTAATAAGTCATGTATTACATTTTATAGGTTATACATCAAAATAAAAGAATATTAGAGGTTTTAAGAGCTAAAAAAAAAGAGGTGGTGAGAAAAAGCTAGGTAAAACATGGGGTCTCCCAACTCTAACCCAACAGCAAGCATTTCTGATAATATCTGATGCCTTATGTCACTTCTTCAGTGTGTCTTTGCTCTCCTCTCCCTCAGCTATGATAACTGGCCTTTATCATCTCACAAAGAAGTCCGTACAGGGCAGGAGGAGAGGAAACGAGGTAAGTAAAAGAATCCTGAGCCACGTTCTGCTTGAGTGGTAGCCCCAAGTCACAGCTGGAGGAGCAAGGCAGTTCCCCCAAAACGCATTTCTGTTCCCCACAACTGCCCGCTAATAAGGTCCACAGAGTAACTCATTGCAGAAAAGGGACTTAACCATTTCGGTGCGAAAAGTCATCTCCCGTTCCAAAGATGAGAGGTGAGAAAAATGACGATCATTTTCAAAAAGTATTGATAAATGTATCCTGGAAAGAAGGGAAAAAGCACATTATTATACTAAAAGCATGTTCAAGTCCTAAAATAACTGAGTTATAGGGAAACAAAGTACCAAACCCCGAGAAGGAAAAGAACGCATCTGCGGCGAACACTGAGGTGAGTGGGCATTTGTTCGCTGGCGGGTCTGTGTGCGGGCGGGCACCGGGCGGGCACCGGGCGGCACACCACCGGCCGAGGCTCGGTTTGGTTTGTTCCTTTCGCCAGCGCCTCCCCGGGCCGGTTTGGGCAATGCCTCTGTAACTGTGGCGAAGCCTGTGGCGGTCATTTTAAATAAAACTACTTTACGTTAAAGCTCCCATAAATAAGGCTAATCCGAGACAAGGAAGCAGCTTTCAAGCGTCAAAGAACCGGGAACGCCGAGCTGGCTTATGACTGCAGCCGCGGGCACCGCTGCGGGCAGAGGAGACGGGGTCCGGGAGGGAGAGGGGGCGATTCTGCGTCCCTCCATTTCCGCAGTGGACCCCTTCCACCGGACAGGAAACAAAGCCAACTCCCCCGTGCCAGCCCTTTCCAGCCCCGTCCCGACCCCTGGGGCGTGTGCCAGGCTGCCAAGCGGTGTTTCTTACCAGGACCCCCTGAGTCCCCCCTGCAGACCAATGGCCACAACAGCCCTGTCCCAACGGGCCCTGGGGCAGATCTCGCTCTTCCCAAGAGGAGAAATCCCGGAGCTCCGGCAGAAATGACAACATGTCAGAGGAAAACTGCTGTAATTTTTACCCAAACGTCACTGGTGCAAAATACTGTGCGTGTGTACTGACATCTCATTCAACTCTGTGCCACCACTGAGAGTCTGGACCTTCGTCTCCACCCGATCTCCAGACGACAGGGGCTACTGAAAGTCAGCCTCTAAGCTTATGCCAGCCAGCACCCACCATTACTGTAAAGTCAGGGGTTTTTTTTAGATGAAATAAACATGCAGAGTCCACCAGGAAACCCAGACATTTAAGAAATACAGGAGGGATCCTTTGGTGAAGCACGAGTATTGTAAGGCATAAGTTAAGTTACCATTCCCCTCATGTACCCATTTTGTAAAGGCTGCTTCACATTCGGGGTTTTTTAAAAAAAGCAATATGGCCCTAGCCGGTGTGGCTCAGTGGACAGAGCATCGGCCTACGGGCTCAAGAGTCCCAGGGTCGATTCCGGTCAAGGGCATGTTCCTTGGCTGCAGGCACATCCCCAGTGGGGGGTGTGCAGGAGGCAGCTGATCGATGTTTCTCTCTCATCGATGTTTCTGACTCTCTATCCCTCTCCTTTCCTCTCTGTAAAAAATCAATAAAACAGATTTTTAAAAAATAAAAAATAAAAATATAATCTGGCCCTAGCCAGTTGGCTCCGTGGGTAGAGTGTTGGCCTGCCAGGTTCCATTCGGGTCAAGCGCACATATCTTGGTTTCAGGCTCCGCCCTGGACCGAGCCCTCATGCATGAGGCAACCAAACACAGGTGTCTCTCTCTCTTCCGCTCTCTCTAAAAGATCAATGGAAAAACACCCCTGCATGAGGATTTAAAAATAAATAAAGTGTAAAAAGAAAAAAAAAGTAACCTGTACGTGTCTCCTGATACAGATACACATACGGATGTTCTATACACATACCAAACAGTTATGACTTATTGTATATGAATAGTGATAGCAATTTTTAATTAAAATCTTTTTATTTCTTTCAAAGTGAACCTAATCTTCTTACCAGTGCATAACTCCCACAAAGATACCTGGAAAAAATAAAATAAAAAATAAAGTCATTAAAAGTTGCTTTCTTATGATAATTACACCCTCAAACCAACTATTTCCAATGCATTCCCTGTATGTCTAGCCAGAACACACAGGCAAGATGGCTAATCCTGTCTACGTAAATTAGGGGGGAAATCCAGAAACTCATACAATTGTGAGCAGCACTTACCTCTGCGGGGGGGGGGGGGGGTTGAGGAGCAAAACGAGAGACTCAGGAGATCCCGCCTCCACAAAACTTGCAGCGGTGATGAAATTCCTGATGATTTGGGCCTTTTTTTCAGTATCATTCTCTCTTATTATCACTGTTCTTCTCTATTTCCTTATATCAACTTTTAACAAAAGAATCACACATGCTCAACGTGACCAGCTCCCCCTGCCAGAGTGACTCTGGCCACAGCAGCCCCCAGCCCGCTTCCCCTTGTGCTCACCGGAAGGTGGCAAAGACAGGAAATGCATCCTCAGCAGCCCCCCCCCTCGCCCCCTGAGACCCCCTTCCCCAGACTCCGGCGGGGGGCTCACCTGGGGTCCCCAGGTCAACGCTGGAGGAATGAGGCTGAACGGGGAGGTGCCCCGCAGGCCAAACCATGACACCACTGTGACCCCCCGAGGTGGCCTCTCTGAGGGGCTCCAAACACCGGCTGCCCGCTCGGGTGGCTGGCGCTCTGTCTGTTTCTAAGGGGACCGTGGAGCTGGGGAGAAGGGATGGCTGGAAGCCAACTGAAACCACCACAAATCCCCCTGTGCTTACAGGGTTTCAGCAGTTTTCGTGAATGAGCACATTCTGGAGTGCTGTAAACCTCTGGTTAATTTCCAAAGATCTGAAAAAGTTGGTTCTCATAATAATCTAAGTGTTTTTGTTACTGTCACAGAGTGAACCTACTTAGCTACTCCTGATGTCCTTGGCGCTGCGGGCGGAGGCGCATGGGGGTCATGTCCCCTCCAGGATTTTATAACGGTGTGTCTTAGGGCTGGCCCCAAGCCTACTTGGCAACACATTTTCCAGAGCTCCACCAATAACCTCTTAAAGATTCAAAAAAAAGTTTCTCAACGTGGCTAACAAAATAAGTGCAAATCAATAACACAACTAATAACAACAACAACAATAAAACACAACGATGTTCCAGACTCCCAATCACACATCTGCCTTTTCCACGTTCCTACCCACCGGGCTCCTCCTCACCACTGCTCTGTACGCCTGGGGCGCTGCTTGTTCTACACCCTGATCAGCAAACTGCGGCCCCCGTCTGCTCCCGGCCTCTAGCTGAGCGTGGTTACTGACAAAATAATTACTTTAATCTATTGCCATCGCGTTTCCTTTTTAATCTCTTTACTGATTATGCTGTTACATATTGCCATTGGTTTTCAGAGAGAAGGGGAGAGGACAGATAGAAACACCGATGACGAGAGAGAACCAGGGATCGGCTGCCTCCTGCACCCCGGGGCAGGAGCCCTGGCTGACCGGGAACCGTGCTGGGCCCGCCTGGCTCCCAGGTCAGCGCTCAGCGACCGAGACGCACCGCCGCTGTCCCGTTTTTAAAGGCGGTGAAAATCCGCTGTCCCGTTTTTAAAGGCGGTGAAAATCCGCTGTCCCGTTTTTAAAGGCGGTGAAAATCCGCTGTCCCGTTTTTAAAGGCGGTGAAAATCCGCTGTCCCGTTTTTAAAGGCGGTGAAAATCCGCTGTCCCGTTTTTAAAGGCGGTGAAAAGCCGCTGTCCCGTTTTTAAAGGCGGTGAAAATGAGGAGGAAGACTAGACAAGAGACTCTGTGTGGCCTGAGCAGCTTGAAGTATGTGCTGCTTGGCTCTTTACAGGGAGAGTGGACACTCACTACCCACGGTGACACTTCTTACTGACACAGAACCAGTCTGGGCCACTTTGAAATTGAACCTGGACCTTCTCCCCGCACTGGGAACAGGCGCCCTCGGATAAGGCGCCACGGGCTTCGAAAAACGCACAGACCGTGGCCCCGGGCCAGG
This sequence comes from Antrozous pallidus, assembly GCA_027563665.1. Lineage (NCBI taxonomy): Eukaryota > Metazoa > Chordata > Mammalia > Chiroptera > Vespertilionidae > Antrozous > Antrozous pallidus. The sequence continues at coordinate 81,220,333 of CM050521.1, forward strand.
GGGGGGGGGGGGGGGGAGCCGGCTGGCTCCATCTCGTCCTGGGTTCGAGGTTTCAGCTCAGCCCCCTGTGGGGGGCACAGAGGCAGCCACTGTTTCGCCCTCCCTCGAAAACAAACACAAAACCGGTGGGAAAAGAACCCGTAAATACAGAGAGGCTGTCCCATTCGGCTACAGGTGCACCCTCTCTCCTGTCCAACAACTGCAGAGCCTGCTGCAGCTCTTCCTCACGGTGAAGTTCAATCCTCCGGTTAAACCCGCCCGGCTTCCCGCCTCACAGCACTCCCGGTCCCTCCTCCGGTTACCCCGCCTCCTGCCTGAGGACAACAGGCGGATAATGCCGCCCCCAAACCGCAGGCGGTCGGGGCGTGACCGTGACCGTGACCGCAGCCAGACCCTGTGGCACAAGCCCCCGACGCCCCCAGCGCTTCTCTGCGCGGGCTCCTCCTCTCCCTCTCCCTGCCCTCTCCCCGGGGTCCCGCTCTTCTCCACGGCGCTCCCCCAGCTGTCGGACCCCCTTCACACGGTTTCCCCTCCAGGGCCAGCCCCTCGTTTTTACAACCAGTGAGTGGGTGCCCGCTTAAAATACCTCGTGGGCGTTCACTGCGCCCCAAAACCCTGGAAAGTGTTTTAAAACAGGGGCTGGGTGGGGCCTGGACCTTCTCTGTGGCTGCCAGGCTCGCCTGTTCGCCGGCCCCTCAAGACGCACCCAGACCCCCTCAAACCCGGGGCTCCCCGGGCTCCCCGTAATCCCGGGCTCCCTGCTTTCCCCCGGGCTCCCCGTTTCCCCGGGCCCCCCGTTTCCCCCGGGCCCCCCGTTGCCCGGCCCCAGCCGCGCTCACCCAGGCCCCCCGTTTTTCCCGACCCCCGTTGCCCGGCCCCAGCCGCGCTCACCCAGGCCCACGGTTGTGCGGACGGACAGCTGGCGCCTCCGCAGCAGGTGCACCCGGTCGCGCAGCCGCTGCAGGACGAAGCCGAGCCCCTGCAGGCGCAGCAGGAGGGAGCGTGGCGGCAGCGCCTCCACCGGCACCCCGTTCTGCGGCCTCGGCTTGCGGGGCCTCCGCGGGGAGGCCGGCCGGGCGCCCCCGGGCACGAAGCCGCCGCTCACCAGCCTGCGCGGCCCCGGCCTGTCCGCCTCCGCCCGCAGCGCCTCCGCCTCCGGCCCCCCGGCCCCGGCCGCCCGGCCCCGCCGCCGGGACCGCGTGGAGCGGGGAGAGGCCGGCCGCGCCCTGGAGGCGGCGTCTCTGGGTTTATTCCTCCTCTGCCCCGGCATGGCCTCCTGGGCCCTGGGCCATGGAGCTGGGCTCTCCGGAGTCTCCGGGGCGCGGGCCGGCCAGGGCGCGGCCTCAACGACTCGGCCCGCCGTTGGGAGCCCGGGAGCGGGGCGTGCGGCCAGGAGGCCCGCGCCGCTCGGCGCCTTCCGCGTGCGCAGACCCCCACGCGCACCGCCCCACGCGCACCGCCCCACGCACACCGCCCCACGCGCAGCCTCCCACGCGCAGCCTCCCACGCGCATCGTCCCACGCGCAGCCTCCCACGTGCACCGCCCCACGCGCATCGCCCCACGCGCAGCCTCCCACGCGCATCGTCCCACGCGCAGCCTCCCACGTGCACCGCCCCACAGCGCACCGCCCCACGCGCATCGCCCCACGCGCAGACTCCCACGTGCACCGCCCCACGCGCATCGCCCCACGCGCAGCCTCCCACGCACAGACACCCCCCCCCCCCCAGGCGTACCGCCCCCATTTCCTAGTTTCTCTTTTGAATCAACCTCTTCGCTCCTCGCCTGGAGTTTGCCGCTGCCTTGGGGTCCCGGTGTCCCAAGCGCACGAAGCACAGTCTAACCCTGGGTCTAGCCGTGGAAGTACAAATACGGCCGTTTTTATCATTAACACAGTTTCATGAGAGCGTTCACCGCACTGTCGTCTCTGTCAGTTAAGAACGAGCAGCGACCTCAGCATCCTGTACGTGTTGGACAGCGCCGCCTCCGAGGCCAAGCTGACCGAGGCGTTTGGAAGGAATGATGACACCGGACACACCCGTGGGTCAGTGTTAAAGGGAGAGAAGCAGGACGTGTGTGTGATTCGTGATTCGGACACAGCGAACAGGCAGAACTGAGCGCAGGCCGGGCGCCAGTCCAAACCTCTCACATAAAGGACTCATCTATGGAAGATGCGCGGCGTGGGGAAAAATGCCCAAGCACCTAAAGCTGAGTACGTGCTTAATAATAAAGTTTCTGTATCTTGCTCTAGATGGATCATATTCAGAATAAAAGGATGCATATTCGTTTTCATTTTTGGCTTTCCTGGACTCTTCGTCATCAAGTTGCATGTTGGTTCTATGATTAAATAGTGATACAAGTTCTAGGCTCCTCGGTTAACTCAGAAAACTGGCACAGTTGCCTGAATTACCAGGCACGGTCTTACTAAGTGGAGAAGGGATTTCCTCAGGGGAAGAAAGAGGTGGCACTCGGTTGGATTCGGTTGGCTGGCATCATGTCTTCATCATGTCGTGACCACTCCGCATTGGTCACTAACTTTGACCCACTGATTTTGAGCAGTTGTTTCGGTCATACTTAGCTACCTCGTTAATAACGACAATAACTTAAAACAGTATGCTGTGGTGAACTGACAATGAATACACTCTAATTTGATATAATACAATATATTCACACTGTATCCTATGCTCTTTGAAATGAAGCGATCTCATGATTTAGCAAATCATTTACTTCTTTCACTTAGAGATTTTGAATGCAGTCCTCTAACCCTCACCTCCGTTTTCGTTTTGCCTTTTGTCTTGCAGTGAGCCTGATTGGTAATTTTTGCAAAAAATGCAATGAAACTGTATAACCAGCAGATGGCAATAATGATTTATAAATCAGAATTTAACATTTTTAGGTAGTATTGCCTTTTATTTTTCAAAAGAAATATCACTGTTCTTGTAATAAATCAGTTTGTGAACTATGAAATTTAGGAAAATTCCAAATATAACTGATAAACATAATTGCGTTGCATATTTCATTGTTCAAAATAGTTAAGATATTCATCATGGCCAATGTTTGGTTTTCCATTCAATATAGTAATGACTTTGCTTTAATTGATTCAGATAATTTTAAATCAAATTTAAATGTTACTTGACACAAATACATAGATATAAATTTAAGTGGGGAGCTCAGTTATGTCTCTGTCTAGCATGGTTATAGGGAACGAGAAAGATAGGGGTGTATTTAACAAATATCATTTTGAAAATTTTAAATTTCCCACCTGAAATTTGATCATTTAAAATACTAATTTCACTTTACTGGCTATTCTCCGCACAAAAGATGGGGTTTGTATTTGTGCTGTTTCCGTCTCTTTTACGTTAAAGTACTTCTTTCTCTTTTATAATGCAAGAAGTTGGGATTGCCATCCTAGTGTTATCTCCGGTCTGTCACCGATTGTCCCAAAGATGGTAACAAAATTCTTAGAATCTCCTAATTATATCAGCTATAATTGAACCACATATAAAAGATTCTTCCAGAGCAATTTGATTTACTAATTTATTTATTTCAATTAAGAAGCTTTAAAAAGGTAAACCAGCTGAAACCGGTTTGGCTCAGTGGATAGAGCGTCGGCCTGCGGACTGAAGGGTCCCGGGTTCAATTCCAGTCAAGGGCATGTATCTTGGCTGCAGGCACATCCCCAGTAGGGGGTGTGCAAGAGGCAGCTGATCAATGTCTCTCTCTCATTGATGTTTCTGACTTTCTATCTCTCTCCCTTCCTGTCTGTAAAAAATCAATAAGATATATTTTTTAAAATAAATTTAAAAAATAAAAATAAAAAGGTAGACCAGCCCAGCCAGTGGGCCCAGTGGTTGAAGGTCAACCAGGAGGTCACGGTTCGATTCTCAATCAGGGCACCTGTCCTGGTTGCAGGCTTGATCCCCAGTGTGGGGTGTGCAGGAGGCAACTAATCAATGATTCTTCCTCATCATTGATGTTTCTCTCTCTAAAATCAATAAAAGTAGATTTTAAAAAACAAAATGAAAAAGATAAATCAATGCAATTTATATTTTACATTTTTGCAAGTCTGTTCCAATAAATACACAAATATGCAAAAAGCGTTTTTGCTTTATTATGTATCTCTATTTTTGTCTCCCCAAAATAGGATAGCCATGGGTGTGTACTTCTTGGTGGCTGTTCATTTTCTAATTCAGCATGTACTATATACATGTTAAAAGATTCTTTTCAAATTTTTCTTCAGTTACCTCTGCTGGAAAAAAATGTCTTTGCGCATGTATCTATACTAATAGAAGGATAATATGCTAATTAGAGTGTATGTTTTCTGGACAACCTTCTGGGTGTTCTTTCGGACAAAGCTGCAGAGGCTGCGAAGGGCCCAGCTCAGGCGGGCAGTGGCAGCAGCAGCAGGGTAGTGGGCGTGGCACCTTCCCCTAGTCCACCAGGTCACCTCCCGCAGAGGGAGGCCAGACTGTGGCTTAGGTCAGGGGTCAAGGCAAAGCCAGTTAGGGGCAATCAGGCTGACAGGGAGGCAAGGTAGGGGCGATCAGTCTGGCAGGCAGAGAGGTTAGGGACGATCAGGCAGGCAGGCAGGCGAGCGATTAGGAGCCAGCGGTCCCCCAACATCCCCCGAAGGGTCCCAGATTGGAAAGGGTAGAGGCCAGGCTAAGGAACGCCCCTCCCCCATTGCACAAATTTTGTACACCAGGCCCCTAGTCCTATATAATAAAAGCCTAAAATGCTAAGTGCCCGGTCATCCAGTCATCTGTTCAATCAAAGCATAATATGCTAATGATATGCTAAAGCCACTTAACCACTCACTATGACATGCACTGACCATCGCTCCAATTGGGGGGTTAGCTTGCTGCTGGGGTCTGGCCAATTGGGACTGAGCAAGACATGCCCTGGAGCCCTCCTGCGTTCTCTCCTCAGCTGGCCAACCTCCCGCATCCCTTCCTAGCCCCTATCATGCACTGGTGGAGTCCCTCAGCCTGGCCCGTGCTCTCTCGCAATCCAGGACTCCTCGGGAAATGTCGGAGAGCTGGTTTTGGCCTGATCTGCAGGCCAAGCCGAGGGAACCCACTGGTGCTCAAATTCCTGTACTAGGCCTCTAGTATATTATAAAATAACTATTTTAGACTAAAGCCTTTACGTATCTTGATTGATTCGTTTTTAAGCAGTAGCTTCACAGCCATTGGATTACTTTGTATGGCATGCTTAAATCCCGGTTAGAGGAGGCCTTCTTCATAGGAGAAAATGGAAAATCACCACAAAGCAGACAGCTTGAATGTACATGCAGCTGTGTGTGTGTGTGCTGCTTTGCATACCTCTGCCAGCGTCATGCAGATGTCCAAAGGAAAAAGGCATCTGTGACAAGCTGGAATTTCTGGGAGTTCTGGTCTACCTTCTGTGTCTACAGGGGGCCTATTCTCCTATTACCATGGAGCTCTCTCAGCCACCCGTACTCTGATTGGTTCCCCAGGTGAAATGACAGGTGAAATGTCAGGTGAAATGACACCTCCTTGACCATGGACAGCCTTTTACAGGCATGTTTCATTAAAAGGCATGTCTCATGAATTAATGGATGAAGGTGAGTTCTTTCAAACCCTAGATGGGGAGACAGCCCGATTGCATAGTATATGCTCACTGACTTCAGCAGAAGGGTACTCAGTATACATTGTTAATTGACAACCAACATATACACGACCACATACATATGTACATATAACACACTGGTGACAGCTCCATGGACAGACTCCAGCATACTGAGATTATTTTTACTTACCATCAAAGTGACTAATACAAGAATTAGCACATTCAATATGAATAGGCAGAAATCTTAGAATATATTAAAGAACAATTGTAAAATACATATGGGAAGATTAAGTGCAAAACAGCAAAGATACATGCGGCATCCGGATGCTATGTTTTATATTACACTAGAGGCCCGGTGCATGAAATTTGTGCATTGGGAAGGGGCCCCTTAGGCTGGCCTTCACCCTCTCACTATCCAGGGGCCTTTGGGGGATATCCAACTGATGGCTTAGGCCCGCTCCCCTGAGTGAGCACAACTTCAGACATCCTTAGTGCTGCCACGGAGTGGGAGAGGCTCCCGCCACTGCTGCTGTGCTCACCAGCCGTGAGCCCAGCTTCTGGCTGAGTGGCACTCCCGCTGTGGGAGCACACTGACCATCAGGGGGCAGCTCCTGTGTTGAGCATCTGCCCCTGGTGGTCAGTGTGTCATAGTAACCAGTCATTCTGCTGTTGAGCTAAAACCCCTCTCTGACATCTCCCAGGTGTCCCAGACTGTGAGAAGGCGCAGGCCAGGCTGAGGGACCCCACCTGTGCACGGTTAGGGCTGGGAAGGGATGTGGGAGGGTTCTAGGGCATGTCTGACCCATCTCAGTCTTGATCGGCCAGACTCCAGCAGCAAGCTAACCTACTGGTTAGAACATTTGCCCCCTGGTGGTCAGTGCACGTCATAGCGAGTGGTTGAGCGGTCTTAGCATATGATTAGCATATTACGTTTTGATTGGTTGAATGGCTGACTGGATGATCAGACACTTAGCATGTTAGGCTTTTATTGTATAGGATGATGTTTTAGATTAAGATTTACCTTGGATTATGACACAGCGGTCTAGAAATATTACCGGATCAGGCCCAGTATGTTTTGGGCTGTTTATTTCTCTGCCTCTGATGTCCTCAAGTCTGAAATAAAGACTTTGGCTTACATGTCAGGATGTGGGCATATATTTGGGTAGCTGGAAAGATGTACCTGTTGAGTCTGTGCCCCAGAACCAAGTTCTCTTCTCCCAGGACTTCCCTTCTCTCCACCTCCGTGTTCCGATTCCAGCCCGAAGGGCTGACTCTCTGCAGTTCACCCCACAGTGTGTCCCCCTCCTGTCCTCCAGGGGTGGCACCTCTCACCGCCAACCCCGATGAGCACATCTTCCCCATCTCCCCTCTCCCTAACCTGCTCAGCCCAGCCCCCACCGGCTCCCACGGCACTCCTGGTCTCTTCCTCTGGCTCCTCCCTGACTTCACTTGCTGTTCAGTCTCTAAGCACAGAGGCCCCATTGTTCCTATTTTTAATCACGTCCACCTTCTCGTAGGCTACATGGCAGCTAGAACCTGTGCCTACGTGAGTAGCAGGCACTTACATCCAGCCCAGAAGACTGTCCCGTGGGCAGCAACGTCCTGCTTCCGCATGGCTATTCCCCACCCACCAAAGAGGAAGGTAGAACTTCAAAACTCCCTTCTGGCCTGCAGTCTGTTCCAACTCTTCTTGAGACTCTTAACCAGTGACAACTTAGTCCATTAGGAGAAAAGGTGTTGAGTTATACAATCTTCACACCTCTTAGTTAAGGCCCTGTATCTGGGCTCAGAAAATAAAAGGGGGAGCAAGAGAAATGGTGTGTTGTTGTTTTTTAATTCTTATATTTTACAGCTATTTGTGTGAAGAATTCGTGTAGTGTGTTAGTTACAAGTAAAGGCAGACCTTGGGGATCTGGCTTTCCCACTTACTGAAGGTCACTGAATCTCTCTAAGTCTCCGTCTTCTCATACTTTCAATGGGAGGAATAATAGCTCCTACCTCATAGATTTGTGGCAAAGATTAAGCAAGATAATGTATATAAAGTGTGCCAATATAGTAAATGTTTTATAAAAGGTAACACTTATTACCATATCAAAACTCAGGATGGAGAAGAATTATTTACATTATCTTCCCAAAGAACCAGCTATAATTCTTCTCGGAAAAAAAAAATTTTTTTTAAAGGGAGAGGGAGCAAAAATAAACCAATATAAATTGAGTGCCCAAGGCCACACAATGCTCTCAAATTAGGCAATATTATCTTCTTTTTACAGATAAGACAAATTGAGGCAGGGAGAAGATTCTAGACCACTCACTCTTAACTCACACACACACAGGATTGTACTTCCCTGGAAGTTCTCAAAGTTGACGGTTGGGCCTGAAGAATGAAAAGAGAGGATTTTGCTGGCTGTCACGTTCCTTTTGCATTTTAAAATAACGAGCTTTAGTGAGATAGAACTCACATACCATAGCAAGAGCTCTTGTAAGGGTGGGATTCACGACTTCAGCATAGTCACAAGGTCGTGTGGCTCACCGCTCTCTGACCCCACACTCTCGCAGCTGCGCAGCGCTACCTCGTCGTCTCACTTGTGTTTCCCGGGTGACTGATGTTGAGCATCGTTTCGTGTTCGTTTGTGATCTGTTTCTCCTCTTTGGTGAGCGATCTGTTCCGAGATCAGCCGACCATATTCACGTGAGGGTCTCTTCTGGACTCTCCCTTCTGTTTTGTTGATCTGCTCTACTGTTTCACCAAGAGCAAACCGTCTTTATCACTGTACCTTTTTGGTAGTTTTGAAATTTGGTCCTGTCAATCCTCCAACTTTGTTATTCTTCAATCTTGGATATTCTGGGTCTTTTGCCTCTCTATCTAAACTTTAGAATTGGTTTGTTTTTTAAATGTGTGCATGTGTGTGTGTATTTTATTTCAGAGAGGAAGGGAAATGGAAACATCAATAATGAGAATCATTGATCAGCTGCCTCCTGCACGCCTTCCACAGTAGATTCCTGCCCCATGGGCACATCTGGCACCCAGATCTAATACAGATCCCCAACTAAAAGGAATCGATTATAAACCAATGACAACAGGGATGGTGATGATGAGGATGATGAGGAGGAGGATTTTGCCGTGAAAAAAGAAGAGAAGTTGGGGAACTGTATCAGCTTACAGGAAACTAAAGAAACATTTAAAAATGCAAGATGTGAGCTTGCTCTGGATCTGTCCTGAGGGGAAAGATGTGCCACAGAGGACATCCCTGGGTTATTGGAATAATTGGAGTACCACAGCAGACCACAGCATTGTTCCACTGCTAACTGTCCTGAGGCTGCTAACTCTACCGGGAGGTTTCATGGGATCTTCTTGGTTTTAGGAAATGCACTTTGAATTACTTAGGCATGATATGAAAAACTACACATAAAGAAGCCTAATGTGTAAAGTGTCCCATAGGCAGTGGTCGGCAAACTCATTCGTCCACAGAGCCAAATATCAACAGTACGATGACTGAAATTTCTTTGGAGAGCCAAGTTTTTTTAACTTAAACTTCTTCTAACGCCACTGCTTCAACATAGACTCGCCCAGGCCGTGGTATTTTGTGGAAGAGCCACACTCAAGGGGCCAAAGAGCCGCATGTGGCTCAAGAGCCACAATTTGCCGACCACAGCCCTAGGGGATTCAACTGACCAGGAGTTTGATCACTCGCTATGATGTGCACTGACCACGAGGGGGCAGTGTGGAATGAAGGGAGGCCCTGGCAGCCGCTAGGGGCCCTACCCGTGCACAAATTTCATGCACTGGGCCTCTAGTTTGTATATATTACGTGTGCGCACACAAGCACGTGCACAACTATGAGTGCAAATGCTAAATGAGTCAAAAAGTTAATAATTGGCCAATCTAAGTAAAGAGTACACAGGGTTTCCTTATACTATTCGTGCATGTTTTCTGTAAGCTTAGAATTATTCCAAATAGAAGACTGTTATGAGGTTGGTGCTTGGCATGCACAGAAAATGCCGGGTAACAGATCAGACTTCTTCGAGAGCAGGAGGCGAGATAATGTCAGCTTCTGAAGGCCTGTCATGTGGAAGGAGGATTAGGGCTGCGTTTGGCTAATCTTATTTGGTGTCAGCCTGCTGTGCAGTGTCATTCCATCACAGCCAGGAGCTCAGGGTGGAATGAGAGGCAGGCGTCCTTTAAGCTCGGGGGCGTCTACGTATCATTCTGCGCAGAGGGGCCGAGTCCCCGCACGCTGAGTGCTCACGGGGAGAGGGGTGAGTAAAGGGGACCAGGGTGGGATGTTTGGAACTAGTGGGGACTTGAGAGCAATGTCTTCTCCGTGGGGTTCTCAAAGGCAAAACCCAAACCCTGTGTAGTAGTCCCGTGGGCTGTGTCTGCCCGGGGTGTGGCAGCCATGACCTGTGACCTTACCAAATCTCCCTCTTTTCTTTCAGGGGGGGAACGGGTACTCGAAGTCACGGAGCGAAGGGTGTCGGACGGGGAGGGGTGTCAAGGCGTGTCCGTGCATCGAAACCACACTGCTTTTCCAGACAGAAATTAATGTGCACACATCCGAACTTCTGTACAACTTTGGGTAATATATAATTTTAAGCTGTTTACAAATAACATGAAATGCTTCAAATATTACATAATGTTGATAATACATTTCTAGCAGAAATAAATATATTGCACTTGAAAAGAACTTTGTTAGATGTTACTTCATAGTATCAGGCTTATAACTTCTTTCCATAAAACATTTCCCGTGCCCTCCCCCCAGCCCCCACGCACACACTTCGTTAGTGACTGCTCGCACGCAATTCAGGAAGCAAATGAGCACAGCAAACAGCAGGCCGGTGAGATGCCCTCCTACAAAGGCTAATTCATTTTTTTTTTCCTTTAGGAAATCAAAGACTTTTTTTTAGGGTTCTGAAACTAATAACAACAACAAAAAACAACAGCAAGTAAACACACTATTACAATGTACCGGGAGTAAAATACAACAGACTGTATTTTTTGTCCAGATGTAGCATTTCACCAAAATGTGTTTATTTTCGTCTTGTCAGGGCTGAGGGGGTAGGAATTATTTAAGGCATGGACAGAGAAGGAAGGGCCGGAAAACACTTGGGAATCGCTGCCTGCCAAACGTTTGTCGGTGAACCTTTGCACACGGAAGCACGCTGAAGACAGGTCAGAATCGGACTGTTTTATCACTGGCGTGGAATGAACAGCAGTGAAGAAAGCACTTTGGTTTCCCAAAGTGAGTCTGTAACCTTCCCTTTGCTTGCTTACATAAAACCCTTGCATTCTGAGATCACATCGAAATGTATAAAACCCAGCGTCCACCCCAGTGGGACTCTCCAGAGGAGCAGCGGAACTCCCTGCAGGCTTGCTTTCTGTCTGGGCCAGCGGGCGGCAAACTCACCCGTCAACAGAGCCAAATAGCAACAGGACAACGATTGAACTTTCTTTGGAGAGCCACATTTTTTAAATTTGAACTTCTTCTGATGCCACTTCTTCAAAATAGACTCGCCCAGGCTGTGGTATTGTGTGGAAGAGCCACACTCAAGGGGCCAAAGAGCCGCATGTGGTTCGCAAGCTGTAGTCTGCCAACCACAGGTCTAGGCCATCTAGATTTAGGATATAGCCCTGGCTGGTTTGGCTCAGTGGATAGAGCATCAATCTGTGGACTGAAGGGTCCCAGGTTCGATGCCAGTCAAGGGCACATGCCCAGGTTGTGGGCTCGATCCCTAGCAGGGTGCGTGTGGGAGACAGCCAATCAGTGATTCTCTCTCATCACTGACGTTTCTCTTTACCTATCCCTCTCCCTTCCTCTCTGAAATCAATAAAGATATATTTTTAAAAGTTTATAGATTTAGGACATAATATTGTTATCCTGGTGATAATTATCAAGTGCATACATGTTTAATAATGAAAACAGTTTTCCTTACCTAGCGAAGGAAAGACTGGGTAAAAAGAGGGTTTTTCTTACAACACGTGACCCTGCACAGTGCATAGCCAAAGTTTTGAACTTGAGTTACTGAGTCACGGAGAAGCTTGACTGCCTCACGAACGGGGTGGTGAAGTCAATGCGCCCCCTTTATTGGAGGCCTAGTTCCTGCCTATGACTAAGCTTGTATACAAGCAGGACGGCCTGAAAGGCAAGCGAGAACTTCCACATGGGGATAACTACCCTACCACCTTTCGGAAAAACTCCACAGGCCGTGTGGGGTGAGGATGCTTTAGCTAATACTCATTTCTTGGGCTTTTACAGGATTTCCTTTTTCTCTTTCGGGAGGGGTTGAGCTGCTGTTCACTGACCGACATGTGGGTAAGGGTGGGGGAGGGGAGACTCTGGGACACCCCCCAAATCTGTGCGACTCCCACAGCGGAGCCCTGCAGTGGAGTTTTGCTGGACGATGAGTCATCAGGATGCTCTGTCTCGCTCCGCCCGTGCCGGCCCACCGGGAACGGGGGCCCACCTTCCGGACAACGTACCGGTGCCATATGCTCCGAGGGGCCGGCACCGGAACACAAATTCATCACGGCGGACCTCGGGGCCCCGTCATCTGGGATGTATCAGACGCAATCTGAAGGTGCTGTCTTCACACCAAGGGTGGGCGGAGGGGGGAGGGGGAATTCACTAGGCAGAATAAATAAGAGGACTTAGAGTTATTAATAAATGCTTTTAAAACAAATCACAGATGCAGGCCTTACCAAGCTATGAATTCATTTCTCTGGGCTCGATACAGCGGTGGTGGCTGGGCGTCTTTCTATTAGCCATGCTTTGGATACCTGAGGGGAAACCTTGAATTCACGCCAAATAACTCATGCTCTTTCTTATTTAACTGGCATTCCATTATCTAGTTCTTGTAATTACTTTTGGTAAAAAAAAAAAAAAAAAAAAAAACTTAACAGTTTTCAATCTCGAGTACCCAAGGAGTTAAGTAAGAATCAACAACCTGAAAAGCTCATAGGACTCGGATGGGGTAAACGCCTGCCCTTGGTTCCCATGGCGACAGTGACTGATGGGTGGTGCTCCATGTCCCTTGTGCTTTTTTTTTTTTTTTTTTTCTGGTTCAAATAAAACCCAACGCTAATACGTCGCATTTAACGTTCCAGACGTGACTTTCCAATAGCATGCTTTGCGATCTCAGTCTTCTCGAAGCACTGTCCTTGTGGTTAGTCTTATTGCTTGATTTCCAAGGAAAGTTATGAAGTCAGGAAACACTGGTGTAAACCCACATTTAACAGAAACACAGACCCTCCTCTGAGAGATCCCGACTGGGGGAAATACCAAAAGAGTATGAAAACGATCCTTTCCTTCTCCCGGAAAGGAAAGTTCAGGGACGCGTCACTCCAGCAGACCAGTCATCTCCGGGGGTCTTGAGTAGCGTCATGGAAAACAGCACCTGCTTCTGTTGCTCCTGTTGGAAGCGGCCCCTGACTGTCTTGAAAGGAGCCACTGGCCACAGGCCAACGATGAAATAGCCAATCCCCATCCCAAGCTCCACGGCCACCGAAACGCTATTCATAACTGCTTTTTAAGGGACACGCACGCCGCGCTGTGCTTCAAAAACAAACTACCTGTGGGCACTACAGCACAGCATGCCGGGAGCTCTAAGGCGGCCTACAGTGTCGGCCACAGCACCCAGAGGCGGCGTGGCCTCAGCCCATGCTCCTCCGTCTGTAACCCGGGCACAGCAGAGAATGGCCGGGCCAAGTCCAAGGACGGCATCCCAAGCACAGGCTGTGCCATGTTGCCGTGGCTCATGAGCCGAAAGTGCCCGGGAAGAGCATTTGAGGTGGCGAAGCCTGCCGTGAAAGCAGCCCAGTAAACCCCAGGGCCGTCGGATGTGGTCAGGGCATCGCGTCCACCCCGAGACGCACCTCCGCTCTCTGCAGCAGCAGCTCCCACCTCTGCCGACGGATTCAACACTTTCGCGGTCAGGCGGAGTCGAACGATTATCGCGTAGAAAACGTGAATTCAACGAGAAGAGAGTTTGGGGCAGCTTGGCGAGGGGGCCCGCGTGTATCCTGCAGCTAACCGCATGGTGTCGAGAGCTGATGGCCCATAAACTTCATTAAATGTCTGCTGTTGGGGTCACCGACTGTTGCAAAACACCAACCGTTCTACCCTGACCATAACGATTTGGATCTGTGTTGCCTCAAAATATTAGAGAGAATATATAATAACTAAAATATAACGAGTTACTATCAGAAGAGGGATTGAGGAGACAGCCAGAGCTGGAAACGAAGGGGACACCTGTCGAGATTTACTCACAAGCAATGCTTCCCTTGGGGAGTCATGGAGGGACATGTCGTTCCCTAGGACAGGCTGGGCACGTGGGAGGGGAGTCACTGAGTGCAGAGGGAGGGAAGGGGCCGCTGAGCCAGGTGACCTCTAACTCCGGGTGAGCGCGGGCTTGCTGACCGCTCCACGGGCGCTCGGAACGGTCACTCGCACATCCTCCCGTCGCCGTGGCCGCTGACCCAACCACAGGCAGGTCCACCCCCCACACAGGAGGGTGTGGCCAGTGCCCGAACCTCCGCAGGTCCCCGAAGCTGAGAGCAGAAGCAGGGGCCCCGGCCCCCGGGGGCACAGACGTGCCTTCCAGAGCAGGGCCGCCGGCGCTCTGTCGCCCACGGCTGCAGGGGCAGGGCTCCCGTGTCCTCCGGAAGCCGCTGGAGAATGCGCCCCGGGGAGGAAATCAGGAGCGAAAAACAACTCCCCGTTTAGATTTACGTCCCACCCAGAGCTTCCTGCTTCCACACCGGGTACCAAACAGTGTGCCTGCCGTGGAGGGCACGGCGGGGACTTGCAAGGACGGAGTGAGGAGGCAAGAAGACAAGACGGTGAGAAAGCGCCCGCCGGGCCCTGGCCCTTCATGGTCACACACACACACAAACGGAGCCAGGTCGTCGCCAGCCGTTCCCACAACAGGATGGTCAGCTGCCGGAGCCGCCTTCCCCAGCAAGTGGGGGAACACAAAGCAAAGCCACCGTGCCCGCACTCCGGCGCCAGGGACGTGCCCCTCCCGCCCAGCTCCCACAGGGAGAGGCGGGCTCTCGGCGGCTCTGCGAGATGCCGCGATGCCAGGCCGCACGGCCCTCTGGAGATGCTCTTACCCTTGGGGAGCGGGAAGAAACCCTATGCACTGTGATTTTATGCAGGACTGCACCGACGAAGCCTCCTTAACCCCCGGGAATAACGCGCTTTAAGATTCCTCTGCCCGTGGGATTCAGCCGTATGGGGAGACGGACATCCTATCAGGTGCAGAACTTCGGCCGGCGGAGACCTTTACGCCGATTCCTTCTCAAACCCAAGAGCCCCCCCACACACACACACACAGCTCCAGAGGAGTCCTGGTCCACGGTGCTTTTCCCCGGGCCGCGCCGGGCGTCCAGCTCCCCTCCTCCATGGATCGCACGTCTCCTGGAGATTCCCCGCGCCAGCCCCCCCCCTCTTTCTCCCGCCCCCCAAAGCCGGTCCGTCGTCCCACACCCACTTGCCCATTCGGGGTTGGGGTTCTCTGCTCTCGGAAGAGTCATACGAAAGGCGTCATCACGGCGGAGGAGTGGCGCAGTCCCTGGATGGCCGCGTAGGGGCCCTGCTGGAAGTAGTGGTGGTACCGGGGCATGTGGAAGGAGGGGAAGGCGGGGCCGCTGCCCTGCATGGAGCTGGCGATGGCCGAGGGGGTCAGAGGCATGCCCAGGCGGCTGTAGGGCGGCAGAGAGCCCTGGATGGGGTGGGGAATGGGTGTCGCTATGGACGCTGTGCTGGTGCCCAGGGCCGTCAGGGGCTGCGGGTGCTGAAATCCAGGGAAAGTGGACGAGGAGGACACCCAGGAGCTGAGAGACAAGTTGTCGGATGTGGTGAAGGCTGACCCTGGAAGAGGGGACAACGCGTTAGACGGGACGCTCGGCGTCCATGTGCAAATCGAGAAGCATCCAGGGTGTCCCCCCAAAAGGCACACACGCTGTAACAGCTGGTAGCTCAATTTTAAAAATGAAGTGTATTTTAATAATCACTGTCTTAGTAATGATTCGAAGTATGTGTATATATTTTTGGGACATCCTGTATCATTTATCTGTAAGGATCGTATTTCTTACTTTAAGAAATACATCACAGATCTATAATCCACAAAGACAAACATGCCAACCATGAGGCAGATCTACCTTTCCAGATACAAAATCGTTTGTTACACACTAGAGGCCCGGTGCACAAAATTCATGCACAGGGTGGGGGGAGGGGTGTCCCTCAGCCCAGCCTGCACTCTCTCCAATCTGGAACCCCTCAAGGGCAGCTGGACATCCCTCTCACAATCCAGGACTGCTGGCTCCAATTGTGACATCCCTCTCTCAATCCAGACTGCTCGCCTGCCTGCCTCCCTGATTGCCCCTAAACACTTCTACCTGCCAGCCTGATCATCCCTAACCACTCCCCTGCCAGCCTGTTTTCCCCTAACTGCCCCCCCTCCACTGCAGGCCTGGTCCTTCCCAACTGCCCTCCCCTGATGGCTATCTTGTGGCAGCCACCTTGTGTCCACATGGGGGCAGCCCTCTTGCGTGTTGGAGTGATGGTCAATTTGCATATTACTCTTTTATTAGGAGGATTTGGAACAGAGAATTTCCTAAGTAGATAAAGACAACCCATCAGATGCCTTGCGTATTCCCAGAGTGGCCAAACATCGGCATCTACCTGAAGGGCAGGGACCGATTCGCTCGAAGGCACTGCAGGTAGCGGACACCTGTCGGACCTTCCGGGCCCCCCCGTAAGGAGGGAGGGCCAGGGGACTCTCCCAGAGCTCCTGGGCTCCCAAAGCCTTTAGAGAGCCCACATGAGCATTTCCTTTTCCTTTTTTTCAGCTTCCGCAGTTCTTTACTAGCTACTTGACAACTTGCAAAGTAACTTTTTCTTACATCGCAGCATCCAGATGCCTAAACGAGAATGGACATTAAATTTTCCCAGCAGATAATTTCTAGTCGCCTATTTGGGTATAGTTTTAAGAGATGTCCTATTTTTTTATGGAGTGTGCTGTGTGTGATGGACATTAAAATATGGCAGAGGGCGCTCTGTCCCTGCAAACACCCCTGTGCCCCAGGCTGGGCACCGCTGGTCTTCCAGGTGCAGAGCCTCCTCCCTGGGCCGTTGGATGGATGAACTTCCGGTCCCCTCCCCCTCCCACGGGAGCCACTGCCTCTCCACATGCCCTGCCCTGGGAGAACCTTCTTTTTAAAGTGTTTCCCGTTCTAGTCACTATCCTCACAAGATATTCCTGACCTGAGGAGGACAGACTTTCAGATGATAACACTGAGGGTCAGGAGGACTAAGGCACTGCCCCCCAAACCCTCCAGCTCTTCGGTTAGGAGGTCACAGACAAGTAACTCAGAGGTTCGAGATTCTTCTACAAAAGATCCAAAGCCCGGGAAAGCTTAGGGCCGCAGCATCTCTTAAGACTCAAGGTCAAAATACTGAACTCTGAGCTCTCAGGGGCCATCCCTTCCTGAAGAGGCTCCTGAAACACTTTGGGGCCAAGTGTACCCTGAGGTCAAGGTCTCATCCCGTGCCTGCCTGTCTCCCTTGGGCTCCCAGCAGCGGCACCTCGGAGCACCTTACCTCGGGTCTGAGCCGTCTGCACCTCGTCCCCTAGCACGTCCTCCTCTCCGTACGTGCGGATGGGCGAGCGGGCGTAGGAATGCTTCTGGATGAGGCTCTCCACGCTCTCCCTGGGGAAAGAGCAACGGGCCCAGTAAGCAGAAAGGCAGGCACTCAGGGAGCAGAGGGGTCTTCCAGATATTTCCTAGGAAGATCAGTGTTCAGCCCAAAGACCTTCTTTCGGGAAAGATGACACGCAGAACAGTTACAAGTGATTCCACTGTAGAGCTGTAAATGAAGCTCAACAATCCAGCCCTAACTGGTTTGGCTCAGTGGATAGAGCATCAGCCTGTGAACTGAAGGGTCCCAGGTTCGGTTCCAGAAAAGGGCATGTACCTTGGTTGTGAGCTCGATCCCCAGTAGGGGGCGTGCAGTAGGCAGCCGATCAATGATTCCCATCACTGATGTTTCTACCCCCCTCTCCCTGTCCTTTCCTCTCTGAAACCAATAAAAAATCATATTTTTAAAAAGAACCTCAAAAATCCATGCCTAACGAGGGAGTAGGCTAGAGGAAAGAGGACAGTAAGGGAAAGATGTAGCATATGAGATGATGACAATAATGCCGTAGAAAAATAAAATGAAGCGGGATTCGTGGTAAGAACTGTAACTGTGAGGATTAAACGAGATACGGCATTTGAGTTGCCCCAAACAGTGTCTGGCATTTAGGAGCTACTCAGTAAATGCTAGTGATTTATAAAAGTGCAACTAAAGCAGGTAAAAACGTTTTATTGTCTTAGGTCAGTGGTCAGCAAACTCATTAGTCAAGAGAGCCAAATATCAACAGGACAATGACTGAAATTTCTTTGAAGAGCCACATTTTTTAAACTTAAACTTCTTCTAACGCCACTTCTTCAAAACAGACTCACCCGGGCCATGGTGTTTTGTGGAAGAGCCACACTCAAGGGGCCAAAGGGCCGCATGTGGCTCGCGAGCCGCGGTTTGCCGACCGCTGTCTTAGGTTCTATTTTCTCCAGTTTAATTCTACCCATCTGAATAATCCCAATTCAGAATAACACGATCCGAATAAGAGGGTTTTCCTCAGGGAAGAGAAGCTGACGCAGCAGAGAATTTGACTGGAATTTTATCTGTGGTGCTTTCATGAAATGATGTCTACCACGAGAGAGAAAATGGTAAGCTTTAGTGAGTCTGCATCACTTGTTTGAGTGTAGCCTACTTTTTAGAATCCCTTAAACAGTCTTGTTGAATCCCTCAAGTTAGACTTGTTAGAATGAAAATATTTCATCACCTACTAAGAAGGACCCGTAAATATATTCAATGGAATAATGTTCTATATGCTAATAAACATATGAAGGGAAAGGATAATTTGGCATGACATGGTCGCTAATTAATCAATTTGCCACTTACCAGATATAGGTGTCCCCCCAAAAATGTATGCACACACTTTGATTCATTTTAAAGGCCGCGTTGCTTCATTTCATTTTCAAAACTGAGCTGTCAGGTGTTAAAGGGTGTATCCATTTGGGGGGGGGAAGCCTGTATTTTAATCTTCGTATGTCCCCACGCTGACAATGTTGGACCTCAGCCTGCACAGACAATGTCACTTACTCAAGGACTGAACTCACTACAGTGCTGGAGAGGGACTGTCTTCTTGGTAACCTGGCCATTAAGGAAAAAGTCAAGTGAGCTGAGCAGCCCTTAATGCAATGACAGCCCTTACCAACGGGACATTCAAGTCCATGTCCTTTCAGCTGCGCCCCGTGCCCCTGCTAACACATGCGGTCATTTCACATGAAGGAGGCACTTGCTTCCAATACCCTAGTCCTGTGGTCGGCAAACTGCGGCTCGTGAGCCACACGTGGCTCTTTGGCCCCTGGAGTGTGGCTCTTCCACAAAACATCACGGCCTGGGCGAGTCTGTTTTGAAGAAGCGGCGTTAGAAGGAGTTTAAGTTTTAAAAATTGTGGCTCTCCAAAGAAATCCCAATCGTTGTCCTGTTGCTATTGGGCTCTGCGGACGACGGAGTTTGCCGACCACGGCCCCAGCACACATTTCCTCTTTGCACGGTCACGAAGGAATGGCGGGCCCGCTGTGGGTGGAGTGTCGCTGAAAGGGCACTCCTCTCCCCATTTCAGGTGCGTACGCTGCTCACCCCGAGCATCCGGCTTGAAAGCAGAGCTCAGCATCTGCTCGACACACACCCCCATCATTTCCCGAGCAACACGGTGCAGCGCTGCCCGGTGAAACACGGCGCTTTTCTAGAAGAGGCGCATTCTGTTCATCTTGTCCTTGGGAGACGAGGTATCGCTGCTCATTCTCGTCTCCAGGAGGGAGGGGAGACGGGGGTTTAGGGACGTGATCTACGTGTGCGGGCGGGGAGTGAACCGCAGCAGCGGCGGCTCTCACACAAAGGAGGGCCTAATCGAGTTACTGCCTTTTAAGTGATTGAAAACATGGTGCATATCAGGGCCATCTCTCCCAAGACGCTCCCAAGAGCAGACAGCCCTTGCCGCTGCTGTGTAACCCCGTTTCCAGCAAAACGGAGAGTGCAAAGAACCTGTTCAGCCTGGAAACCCACAGGGGAGATTTCTAAAACACTGCACCCTGGAAACTAACCATGACCCGCCTAATGCGTGGAGCGAGTCAGGTATCGCGGGGCGAGACAGTGCCCGGGAACGCCCAGTGCCGTTGGAGCCCAAGCTGGCGACGGCAGTTTCCGCAGGCCCGCTCTGCATTTCCCAGGCGCAAGAAACGGGCACTGCGACGGAAGGGCGGCCTTTGTGATATCTACGACTGACTTACCGCTCCTCCCCGGGCAGAAAGAGCACATGGGCCCTGGCGAGAGTGACTCTTAGGCATGGACAGGCTGCCTGTCCCGTTCCCCGTCGGGACACAGGCCCAGGTTGTGGGCTCGATCCCCAGTAGGGGGCGTGCGGGAGGTAGTCAGTCAATGTTCCGTGCTCACTGCAATGTTTTTCTTTCTCCCTCTCCCTTCCTTTCTCTCTAAGTACCCATAAAACTAATTTTTTTTAAAAGAGTACACCCTATCTTTGGTATTCCCTAAAGATTTCTCCTGACTATTTTGTAGCCATCGGTTCCAGGCATGGCAGACGTGTGAGGGCGCAGTCATGTTCAGAAGGTGGGCAGGACGGAGGGGAGCGACAGTGCCTCTGTTGATCCTGCCCAAACCATCGGAACCGTCTGAAGTCATTTCAACCAGCTGTTCAGAGAACCAACAGGCCCCACCCGTCTGAAGGACTGCCCTTCCTCTGTCTTTGAAACTGGGGAGCAGATCCCTCCCTGAACAGGACCTTCCTTCTCCCTCCCCTGCTCCCCTGCACCGGCAGGTACCCCATGCATCCTCCGTGCACTGACTGCGTGGATGGCAGTTGCGTGTTGGCATGAGTGTCTGTGCGCTCCGCTCAGAGAACAGCATTTTCCCTAACCGGCAGTGGTTCCCACGTGTCAGTGTGTGTTGTGGACCCAGTGTGTGTGTGCCCCCTCCGAGATTCAGAGCTGAAATCCGCCTGGCTAACGCGGTGGAATGAGGAGGTGGGCCTTTGCAGACGATTAGGTCTCGAGGACAGAACTCTCGTAAGTGGGGTCAATGGTCTCCTAAAAAGAGACGGGGAGCTTGGTTTGGTTCCTTCTTCTCAGCCAGGTGAGGACACGGGGAGAAGATGGCTGTGTGTGAACCCACAAACACTGGATCTGCTCACACCTTGATGGGGGACTTCCTGGGTTCCAGAACTGGGAGAAAGAAATGTTTGGCTCAGTGGACAGAGCATTGGCCTGAGGACTGGGGGTTCCCGGGTTTGATTCAATCAAGGGCATGTACCTGGGCTGCGGGCACATCCCCAGTAGGGGGTGTGCAGGAGGCAGCTCATCGATGTTTCTCTCTCATCCATGTTTCTGACTCTCTATCCCTCTCCCTTCCTCTCTGTGAAAAATCAATAAAATAGATTAAAAAGAAATGTCAGTGGGAGCCACTGAGGCGATGGCATTTTTGTCCTGGCAGCGCCAGCAGAGTAAGACAGTGGGCATCAGAACTACCTGGAGGACTTGTCAGAACGGGAGCGTCTGCCCTACCCGAGAGTTTCCGACTCAGCGGGTGTGAGGGAGGCCTGGGATTGTGAATCTGCGTGTTTCCAGGCGATGCTGCTGCTGCTGCTGCTGCTCATCTGGAGGGCCCTGGGGGGACCCTGCCCCCACTAGCAGCTAGGAGCATGCTTGCTGCAACCCACTTAGCTCAAATCCTAGCTCTCCCACTGGCCAGCTGTGTGCTTGTGGGCAAATGACTTCACTTCTCCAAGTCTCAGTTTTCTCATCTGTGAAATGAGGGCATTAATGTGATGTAAATCTAGAGTTATTAAGAATTAATGAGCCGAAACCAGTTTGGCTCAGTGGATAGAGCGTTGGCCTGTGGACTGAAAGGTCCCAGGTTTGATTCTGATCAGGGGCATGGACCTTGGTTGCGGGCACATCTCCAGTAGGGGGTGTGCAGGAGGCAGCTGATCGATGTTTCTCTCTCATCAATGTTTCTAACTTTCTATCTTTCTCCCTTCCTCTCTGTAAAAAAAAAAAACAAAAAAAAAAACACACAATAAAATATATTTTTAAAAATAATTAATGAATGAACATATTGTATTTTGGCACCTGGAATATAATCAGTGCTCAGAAAGGGCTCTCAGATAACAAAATTCAATGATGCTCATTATTATTGAGGATCCAGGTCACGTGTTCCTAACGCTGGTCACACAATCACAATCATTTTAGATGAATCTGAGACTCGAAGTCGCTCCAAAGTGGCAGGCTCCGTTCAAACCAGCCTCTGATAGATACCCGTCAGAGATGAGATTAAATAAAAAGTAAATGCTATTTCAATTTACATTTTAACTTTCTCTCCTAAACACGGACCTGTAAAAAACTCTGTCCTGGGAGAAAATGTCAAATCCATTAAAATCAAATCTAACTTATAGGAAACAAAATATTTCAAGTTCTTCTTGCTCATCAATTTGCTCATGTCTGCATCATGCCTTCCTGGGCCCCTGCAAATACCTCCTTGTCACAATATTTTTCTAAAGATTTATGCAGATAATTTTATACATTACTGGAAGACAATGTATCAATATTTATAGCTTCCACAGAGTACTTAATAAATGAAAACTTTGTATGATACCATTTGAAATGTATTATACATCATTAATTTTAATTTGAAAACGGAAATATATTATGCAATCCATTTTGGAAAAACCAAATAAGTCTAAAGTAATCTTTAGAAAAGCTTTTAGACTTCTGTTTATTTTCATTTATCTGACTCGGTCCTCCCCGTTGTTCTTTTCAGTGGTAACAGACACTTCTTTGATTTTACTTTATCGTCAGCAACTTAAATTAGTCAGCTGCACTGAGTAAAACAAAGACTGTTATGCTTCATTTCCCAAGTCCCACGGCTGATAACCAGAAGGAAGGCCTCAGGCAAACCCCACTCCAGTACATGGCGAGGCGGGGGACAGAAGTCCTGCCCACACAAAGATGCAGGCGTGAAGAGGGGGGAGGGGGCATGAACTGTGAGTCCCTCTGCTCCCCGCCCTGCCATGCTGGTCTGTTGGACATTTTCACAAACAAGTGTTTCCTCCTGGAAGGAGTTGAGGTGCAGAAACTCGGCTTTGCTAGTGAAAGGAATTCTGTGGTGAATACTTCTATCTATAATTTGAAAGAACAAAATTAGTTCTGCCAGAAGCCATCCCTTCCTTTTTGTGGCTATTGTCATTTAGTCAATAAACAGATTTTACTTAAAATCAGACCTTAGCTGAAACCGGTGTGGCTCAGTGGATAGCGCGTCGGCCTGCGGACTGAAAGGTTGAAGGGACCCGGCTTCGATTCCGGTCAAGGGCATGTACCTTGGTGGCGGGCACATCCCCAGTAGGGGGTGAGCAGGAGGCAGCTGATCAATGTTTCTCTCTCACCGATGTTTCTGACTTTCTATCCCTCTCCCTTCCTCTCTGTAAAAAAATCAATACAATATATTTTTAAAAAATAATAAAATAAAAAATTTGGCTCTCCAAAGAAATTTCGATTGTTGTACTGTTGATATTTGGCTCTGATGGCTAATGAGTTTGCTGACCACTGTGCTAGGGCACACTCTAGGAAGCCGTAAATAAAATTTAAAATATTCTCCTTATGTTTAAGTTGGAATAAACTGTGTACCAGCAATTAAAGCTATTTTTATTTAGACACGACTGGGACAGTATAGGTCGCTCACTAATCCCAGAGAGAAAATTCCATTTTAAACTCCTTGCTTTCTGCTTCATTCTGAGCGAGATGGGCTCCTGAGGCCGGTCCCTCCCCACAGAGGTGACCAGGCGCCCTCTGTCCTCCCCCAGCTCAGAGGCCGTGGCGGAATGTGGGTCCCCTGGGAACCCCGTGGGTCACAGGGAGTAGCTGCCGACCCGAGGGCAGAGGCCGCTGTCACCGGCTTGGCCCAGTTGCTATCTTTCCTACTTTTCCTTCCGAGTAGCTGGCCGCTCAGAGTAGTGGCTGCCCTGAACACCTAGCGGCTTTTGCTTTGAGAGTTTTATTTTATTTTTTTAATATACTTTATTGATTTTTCACAGAGAGGAAGGGAAAGGGAAAGTCAGAAACATCGATGAGAAACATCGATCAGCTGCCTCCTGCACACCCCCCACTGGGGATGTGCCCGCAACCAAGGTACATGCCCTTGACCGGAATCGAACCCGGGACCCTTCAGTCCGCAGGCTGCTCTATCCACCGAACCAAACCACCGGTTTCGGCGGGAGTGGTATTTTCTTAGCGGATTTCACTGAAAGTAATAATATTCTATTAATTGGGTTTTATCTTCCAAGTACACATGAGCATGCGCATGGCTGGAGGGGGGATTCTGAGGGATGGAGGCTCACGTTTTACAAGTCTGAGTACTTGCTTCTTATGCATTTCAAGCATCAGATTTTGCCATGTTAAAATGCAAACCTGGAAAATAGTCAAAAAAGTATTTTCTGCCGAGACCGGTTTGGCTCAGGAGATAGAGCGTCGGGCTGCGGAATGAAGGGTCCTGGGTTCGGTTCTGATCAGGGGCATGTACCTTGGTTGCAGGCACATCCCCCGTAGGGGATGTACAGGAGGCAGGCAGCTGATTGTTGTTTCTCTCTCATCGATGTTTCTAACTTTCTATCCCTCTCCCTTGCTCTCTGTGAAAAATCAATAAAATATTTAAGTATTTTCTGAGTCCCTAACAACACACTGGACGGACAATGTTTTAGGACTTACCCAAACGCCTCTTCCACTGCTCCCTCAGGCCTTGCCAGTTTCTAGCACCCTCAACGAGAAAAACTAGGCAGCCTGCTTTTTCTCTTACTCATAAGAGAGACAAAAATAACCTAGACGATGAAAGCTACACTCTTTAGAAAGGATGCATCCCTCTGACACCCTGTCCTGCCACCTTTCTCCGGCTGGGACAACAGGTGCTAAGATGACCCTGAGCGCACGCCTCAACCATCGCCGGAGACAGGAAGGATGGAGCGCGGGCAGAGAGCCCAGCCCGCCCGCTTTGTCCAACAGCATCAAAATGAAATTCTACGTCCGTGCCTTTGAACCCCGAAAGAGGAAGACCCATCCTGAGGAGGTCAAAGTCCTGGGCAGGAGCGTTCCGGGCTCCCGCCGCCCCGGGAGCTCTGGGCCGGGCCAGCGGTCTCTCTGCGGGCCGGGCGGGGACTATTTTCAGCTTTGCAGGCCTCTGGTCTCTGTCGGAGACACTCAGCTCCGTCTCTGCAGCACAAAGGCCGCCTCGTCCAACATACAGACTGAAACCATAACTGGGCTGCGATAAAACTTATGTATAGACCACTCGGCTTCATGTCATGGTACTGTTGCGTGTTATCTTCTAATAATTCTATTAAAATGATTTTTTACATTTTTTTTAGCCGCGTTAAAAGGGGAAGGCCATTTGAGCTTGTGCGCTGTCCCAAACAGAGAGGGATGTGCCATCCCATACCGGAAGCCATTCACCTGCTCAGAGGGGAGCCCACTGGCCCCACGCCACCCGTAAAACCTTTCGCCTAAGTCAGAACCAAACTCCACTTTCTTTCTGGCACCTCAGTCATCAGGGAAGGCCTAGAATTATCCATACACTGTGAACCTCTTTATCAAATCTGCCAAAATGCTTGCTGCTCTGTGGCTAGGGAGGAGATAAGACTTCCATCATTTCCAGAACAGTAGATCTGCAACTCCCTCTGCTGAAGTCTCCTTCCTCATCTAAACTAACGTGGTGCCGTTGCGTTCGGAGCAAAGCAGCCTGATTCTCACTGGGCGTGCGTCCAGACGTCCTGTGTTTGAAAGAGTTATTCAATGCCGGGGCGTTTGAAATGTATTTTGTACAGACTCTCAGTATGGATTCCGAACCAAGTGCTGAGATAAGC
Organism: Antrozous pallidus; assembly: GCA_027563665.1. NCBI lineage: Eukaryota > Metazoa > Chordata > Mammalia > Chiroptera > Vespertilionidae > Antrozous > Antrozous pallidus. The sequence continues at coordinate 81,245,951 of CM050521.1, forward strand.
CTACGTATTTAATTCTCTGCCCCAGGGACAGGGCTGGGAAAGCAAAGGGCACTCAGGAAATCGGGGAGAGTGCCAACTCCTGATTTAGGTGTTTGAGCCACAAGCAGGAAAGGAGGGAAGCATCAGTCAGGATGCCATTCATCTGTGGACAAGCAGAACTACCTGGGGGGGAGGGGGGAGGTCAAGAGAGACGACAAGGCCTCAGCCTCACCTGAACCCCACACCGAAGCGGCCGAGGTTGACAAAGACAGATCTTGGAGCAGCTTTAAGAAGACCCTGTAGTCATTGAAAGGACACTATCTGGAAATGCAGAAGGTACAGTTGGAAACCGTGAAATTAACGGTCACCACGCTGTTAAGAGAACTCAGTCAAGGCAGGAAACCGAATACTGGATACTGCAGAAAACAAAATCAACAAATCAGAAGATTCCTAAGAAATTCTCCCTGTATCTGTAAAAACTAAAAGAGATGAAAATGTTAAGCAATAAATAAGAGAATAGGGAACAGAGTTAAGAGATGTAAGTTATGTATAATAGGAGTTTTATAACTTCTGAATAGAGAGGGCTAATTAGAAGCATGGAGGATGAGGATGAGGAGAAGGAGGAAGAAAAGAGGAGGAGGAGGACGAGGAGGAGGACGAGGACGAGGAGGACGAGGAGGACAAGGAGGAGAGAAAAAAAGAGAAAATTTTTCTGAACCCAATAATGACTTGAGTTTTCAATTCAAAGGACTTGATTATATTGTAAACACTAATGGAAAAAAATCTACTTGCATTTCAATTATTTTTTATTTATGCAAAGTCATATCCTCATGTTTTCCGTTCATTTTTTTTTTTAATCTGAGTCCATGAACACAACCATCAAGGCTACAAGAAATCCAGTGGGGATTTTGAAATTAAGTGTGGTATTGTTCTTGAGAATATTGGACATGTTTTTACATTCTCTGGTCTAATAGAAACTAACACTGTTATCTCTCATAATGACATTTCAACTCAGATACGATATATATCCAAGTTTATCCCATGTGTTGCCAATTCCTAGGTTTTCCAACAAAATAGGAAGTTCTGAGCAAGAGTGATGCGACCCAAGCTTCTTTCTTTGACAAGCTCATTCTGGCTGGTGTACTGAAAACGGACTGAAGGGCAGAAGGATCCATCAGAAATTAATGTCATTCTCTAGGAATGAGGTGGGAGTCCTGGGTAAGTGCGGTGGTGGTCAGGGAGAGGGGGGAGAAGTGGCTGGACTGCTCTGGGGACTGGAGGATTAGCTGACAGTTTGGATGTGGGCAGAGGGAGGAAAAGAGGAGCTCCAATTACTCCCAACGTTTGAGCCTGAGCAACGGGGAGGGTGCAGCCGTCAGCCGCTGAGACCCGCAGGGAGGTGTGCAAGAAGAGAGATGGGCATCTGTTTCCGATGTGTGAGGTTTTAGGTCTTTGTATGGGGAGAGGGAAAAGTAAAAGAAACAGCCAGTCAGAACTTTAACTCCAGTGAGGCCAGAACCAGAAATGCAAATTGAACAGTCGTCAGCTTATGATTGTATTTAAAGGCATCAAACCGGGTCAGATCACCACGAGGAGAAGCAGACTGAGAAGAGAAGTGGTCCAAGGATGGAGGCCTGGCGCACATCCCTGTAAACAGGTGGAGGATAAGAGAAAGAGCTCACACAGGAGAGAGAGAGAGACAGCCAACGAGGGAGAATAAAAACCAGTAGAGCAGGGCAGTCTTGGGAGTCAAAAGAAAAGAGGGAGAAAGTGGACCACTGGGGCAGACCTGGCTGATGGGTCGAGTAAGATGAGGGCTGAGGACTGACCGCTGGAGTTAGCAATGGGGAGGCCATGGGGACCTGGAGTGGCGGAGTGGCGGGGCTGGAAGGCTAAACGCACGGGAGAAGAGGGAAAGGGAAGAGAGGGGTTGGAGAAGAAAACACAACTCTTTTCAAGGAGCCTTACTGTAAGAAGGAGCAAAAGCTGGGAGAATCAGTAACTCAGGAGACAAGCAGGATAAAGAGAAAGGCGTTTTTCCTTAAGGAAAGAAATATCAGGACATCTGATGACACAAAAGAGAAGGAAGTAGTGACAAAAGGTTTTTTTAAAAATTAAAAAGCAAGTAAAAGAAAGCAAACATTTTGTAGGTATAGCAATATAAGATTTAGACAAAATAGAATTAAAACAAAAAGCATTAGTGGGACAGAAGTTAAATATCTATTTGGTAAACTGTGAATCAAACTAAAAAAGTAAAGAAGTATTCGCCAAAAGAATACTGCACCCAGAGGAAGTTTTGGGCAAGGTTGTAAAATCTTCACGTAAAAGAAACACATCTTTTCTGTTTGAACTGATTCAGACAATAAAAAGAAGGACAGTGTATTTCCGCTCATCTAAACAGGTGAGCAGAAACCAGATACCAAGATCTAACAGAGAAGGCAAGAAGAAACAAAGAGTGACATAAAAAGGTCTTAAGTAAAATCAGTAGATTAAAGCTAGAAATGTACTATAAGAAAAAGAGATACAATCCAGACAGGATTTATTCCAGGAATACAGGAATGGCTCAACACAGACAATATGACTCTAATTAACTACACTGCTATTTAAAAGTGCAAAAGCAATTAAAATTATCTCATTAGATATTAGAAAAGCATTTAATATAATTCCAAGTAGCATTCAGGATAACATAAAATTCTTAATTTAGGCATCGTAGGGCATTACCTCAATATAAAGACTCACATCTAAAACTGATAGCCAATGAAAATCACATATTATGAGAAAACACTAGAAGCATTACTAAAATAAGTCAAAAACAACAAAAAATGCTATTTTCATTACTTTTCAATAGTGTCCTGGAAATTTTAGTCAGTGCAATAAAACAACAAAAATACATTTTAAAAGTATAACTATTATAAAGAAAAATATAAAATTATCATTTTTATAAATGATATAGCAATCTAACTGGAAAACTCAACAGACTAAAAGGAAAAATTACTGAAACTAATATTTTTAAGTTCAGTAAAATGGCGGGATGCCAAAGACATATCAGAATCAATAGCTTTTTACAGACTGGATAGATTTCTAATGCAAAAGTTCTATTTTCAAAAGCAAGTCTTCTACCACCTGCCATAAAAAAAAACCTACTCTTAGTACAGAAGTGTCCTTTCTTCCCTCCCCCTGCCACCAAAAAATAAAAAAATAAAATGCCAATAGACTGTCTATCGGTTATTTCACGGGATCATCAGATAGATACTTCTTTCCCTGGAGTAAAGTAGCTGTAAATGACATCATGTCGAGAAATCTCTTTGGGCCCTCGCCGGTTTGGCTCAGCGGACAGAGCGTCGGCCTGTGGACTCAAGGATCTCAGGCTCGATTCTGGTCAAGGGCATGTACTTTGGTTGTGAGCACATCCCCAGCGGGGAGTGTGCAGGAGGCAGCTGATCGATGTTTCTAACCCTCTATCTCTCTCCCTTCCTCTCTGTAAAAAGTCAATAAAATATATTTTTTAAAAAAAGAAAAGAAAAGAAAGAAATCTCTGTGAGTGTTTGGTTTGCTTCTTAGCTGTCCATGGTAAGTATATATGCAAGGCACCTAACGAAAACACTCCCTCCGCTGGCGCTCAAGGCAGATTTCCTTCCACAGATGAGGGAGATACGCACTGTCCCCGAGAGTCACGTGACGTGATAGGAGACGCTCAGTATCCGAACTGAACCTCCTTAAATAAGATCAAGAAAACCTAATGTCGCCCTAGCTGGTTTGGCTCAGCATCGGCCTGCGGACTGAAGGGTGCCAGGTTCGATTCTGGTCAAGGGCACAGGCCCAGGTTGTGGGCTCCATCCCCAGCAGGGAGCGTGCAGGAGGCAGCCAATCAGTAATTTTCTCTCATCACTGATGTTTCTATCTCTCCCTCTCCCTTCCTCTCTGAAAGTAAAAAATAAAAATTATATATATATATATATTTTTAAATCCTCTCTGAAAATAAAAAAATAAATGTTATTTTTTAAAAAGGAAAGTAAGACCTAATGCCTTTTAGAGCAGCAGTCACCAAGCAGTGGCCCGTGGGCCACTGGTGGTCCATGAGGCCTGAAAGGGGCGGCCGCTGTTTGGGAGCATCCCAAAGCTCATGAGCGGGGGAGGGACCAAAGTTCCAAACGATGAGCCCGCAGGTAAGAGGCCAGCGCTCCTGCCGGGGTGTCCCCCAGCAGCTGTAAATCTGGAACAGGAAACTGGAACTCACTGAGGTCACACACTGACACCATCATATTCAATTAGGTTAGAAAAGTGCCAATTCTGTCATCGTGTCGTAAAAAAGTGCCTTTTCCCCTCAGATCCCTTCGGAAGAAGAGTCCCCTGAGCTGTTACAGACGGGGCTGTTTTCAATCAGCGACAGGGAGCAATTCAATTACCAGGTGGTTCAGTGCAGTAACTGACTCCAGACTAATTTAATTCCTTTAGGTCTCTGAAGATCAATTGATCTGATTTGTCCCATCCCCAAAGGCTGTTTAGGGAAAATTCAGACTGAAAATACTTGGAAATGAAATCCAAACCCTTGGCCGATTTCACACGACTTGGGTCATCCTGCACATTTCCAGCTGAGTCACGCCAGACGCTCTCACAGCCTCCAGACCGCCGAGAGCCGCCGAGAGCCGCCGAGCGCCGCCGAGAGCCGCCGAGCGCCGCCGAGCGCCGTGTGCGTGTCAGTGGCCGGAAGTCGGGATCTGGTTCAGGAAGCGGAAATCGTGCTGCATGCAACAGCCAGTCTGTCATTCTGCAGGGCAGGCGGTCTGGACACTCCCATCCCAGGAACACGTGTGCAGCAGAGGGGCTATGCTCACCCCAGGAGTAGCTTATTAAGACCCTTAGAAGAAGGCCTGGCCAAAACCGGTTTGGCTCAGTGGATAGAGCATCGGCCTGCAGACTGAAAGGTCCCAGGTTCGATTCCGGCCAAGGCCATGTACCTTGGTTGCGGGCACATCCCCAGTAGGGGGTGTGCAAGAGGCAGCTGGATCAATGCCTCTCTCTCTCTCATCGATGTCTCTTACTTTTATCCCTCTCCCTTCCTCTCTGTAAAAAAAAATCAATAAATATATATTTTTTAAAAGAATTCTCTAAAAAAAAAAAAAGTAGCCTTGGATGGGACAAAAACCATGCTCACCTAGTAAAATAAGAAACCTGCATTTCTAAGCTGGTTGCATAAATGCCATTTTCCTTGGTTCTCATGAGAAACCTGTGAGGCCACAGGGTGGTTTTCTCTGTTTTCTGGAAGAGGACAGCAGACTCAGAGGTCAGGTGACTTATCCAGGTCCCCTCAGCCAGTCAGAGGCAGCGCTGGGCCTCTAACCATGCCTCTGTTGCCCAATTCACCATGGTCACCTCCTTGATCTGAGACAGAAGTACGGCATATGCCATGGGAACACATCGCTAACGCCCCCACTGAGCCGCCATCTTCCTTCTTGCTTGACCCCAGACTGACCCTGAGGAAGGTTCACTGATTACAATGGCACCTGCACAACCCCAGTCTGAACCGGCGCCTCTGGCCCTCCAGAAATAGATTGAAAGGGTCACGCCTCCCGAGTAGCCCTTGTACACGGACTCACGTGTTCCCCGCGCTGCTGACACCACGCTGCCACTGAGGGGGGTCTCAGAGCCTACGTCCCACCTCTGTCCCAGCTAACCAGAGGGTCACCCACCGCCTTTTCTACTTCGGCAATGAATCTTCGACCACAAGCTCCAGCTTCTTTCTCCGATCTCAACACCCCCAGCCCCTCTTCAAAGCCTCCAACCAATGGATCTTTTTGTCCTGCTCCAATCCCACGGCTGCTGCCAGCTTTCGGCCTCTCCTACTGGCTTCACTGCCTCCCCACAAAGCCTCTGTAGCCGTCTGCTCCCCCAAATTAAAAACGCCCCTCTACGATCTGCCGTGGGGAAGGCTGAGGGGAGGATCGGACACGTGGTGCTAAAACATGGAATTATCCCGTAATCTGAGTTGCCAACGCAGGCTGGGAAGAAGGGCTGAGGTCGGAAGGGGCGAGCACGTGGTAGACCACGAAGCATGTGGCAAAGTGTGGCAGTTGGTGGGAGAACCACACCAAGATTTGGAGATAAAACAAAACGAAGGTTACCCCAGCTGTCAAGAGAGACTGGAGGCCACATAAAAGAGCAAGCACAGGGATGAGGAGGGGCTGACCGTCTCATGATGAACATGGCCATTAAATGACTGTTGCGCAGCTGCCATTTGTTAATAGAGTAGAACTCAGGTGTTCTCTCCCTCTCCCCCCCCTCCTCTGTCTCTCTCTCTCCCTCTCTCTCTCTCTCTCTCTCTCTCACACACACACACACACACACACACACACACCCGATAAGGACAGAGAGTTAACATAGTGTGTGGAAGAGATGTAAACAATTAGGTTAAAAAATCTTCTCTCTGAAAAACACCTTGTTTTGACATTCCTGTTGAGCAAACCATAGACCTCAGTGTCGTCACGACTGATCACAAAGCTGGTCTCACTGTGTGAGCCATCTGAATGAGGGTAAAAGCGGGGTGAGTCCAGGCACATGACTGTCACCTGTCGTCTTAAAGGCCCTGAGACCTGACGTCTCTCCTACGCAATAGCAGCCGTCTAAGCTCTGAGTAAAGGCGTGCCTTGAATTAAATGACCTCTCCCTTTTTCCAAAATCCCAAAGTGCCCTTGTATTCATGGTGTTCGCAAATATATACCCAGTTCCGAGATATCAACATTCTCTTTCTTGGACTTGTGTGCATGCATATAAGCATAACCAATGGATACAAGACACTGGGGGTGGGGGGGAGACAGGTGAGGGCATGTGCTGGGGGTAGGAGAGGCCGGGGGGGTCAATGAGGGAAAACAGGAGACATATGTACTACTATTTGTAATACTGTAAACAATAAAAAAAAAGTTTTTTTTTTAAATTCCACTTCTCGGCAGATGGCTGAGATGTGGAGCATAGCGGCATCCAGAGGGCGGACTCTGATGACAACGCCCTCTTTTTACAGCCAAATAGATGTCCGGACCAAGGGAACCTCTTCCCAGAGGGGCTTAGCACCGAGCAGATGCGGCTGCACAGCTGTTACAACCTGAGCACCCCTGTATCCACAGGCTCAGAGCTGGAGGGCTGTGGAGAGCACCCCTGTATCCACAGGCTCAGAGCTGGAGGGCTGTGGAGAGCACCCCTGTATCCACAGGCTCACAGCTGGAGGGCTGTGGAGAGCACCCCTGTATCCACAGGCTCAGAGCTGGAGGGCTGTGGAGAGCACCCCTGTATCTACAGGCTCAGAGCTGGGGGGCTGTGGAGAGCACCCCTGTATCCACCGGCTCCCAGCTGGAGGGCTGTGGAGAAGCACCCCTTGTATCCACAGTCCACAGCTGGAGGGCTGTGGAGAGCACCCCCTGATCCACAGGCTCACAGCTTGGAGGGCTGTGGAGAGCACCCCCTGTATCCACAGGCTCACAGCTGGGGCTGTGGAGAGCACCCCTGTATCCACAGGCTCACAGCTGGAGGCTGTGGAGAGCACCCCTGTATCCACAGGCTCACAGCTGGAGGGCTGTGGAGAGCATCCCTGTATCCACAGGCTCACAGCTGGAGGGCTGTGGAGAGCACCCCTGTATCCACAGGCTCACAGCTGGAGGGCTGTGGAGAGCACCCCTGTATCCACAGGCTCACAGCTGGAGGGCTGTGGAGAGCACCCCTGTATCCACAGGCTCACAGCTGGAGGGCTGTGGAGAGCACCCCTGTATCCACAGGCTCAGAGCTGGAGGGCTGGGAGAGCACCCCTGTATCTACAGGCTCAGAGCTGGGGGGTAGGGGACAGAGACCTGGGGGCTGTGTCCAGGGAGGTCCTGGCTCTCGGGCGCTGAAAGGAGGGTGCCCGGACAGACTCGCTCTTCTCTTTATCTTATCTGGACAAGGAAAGCAAACAGAGGCGTCTCATTACCTCTCGATGTCCGTGAGCCGGGAGGAGTCCCGGAATCCTTTGGCGAAGGGGTTGCTGTCTATTTTCAGCTTGGTTATCTGGAAGGGAAGAGCGGTGACACATGAGGTCATTGCTGAGGCCCAGAAATCGAAAGCAGAAAGAAAGTGCTGGTTCCTCTCCCATCCTGGCTCCGTAAGAACAGCCAGGGCCTGTCCGCATCGGGAGGAAGGTGGAAATTGCTAGAAAGTTCGCAGGAGGGGTGGCTGCGAGGGGCAGTCGGGGAAGCCTGAGAGAAGGTGGTCTCTGGGAACAGGGTGTGGGGCAGTGGATGGAGACCATGGGGGGCCTCTCCTGAACAGTGTGAAGTATTCAGACAGTCATCATCGGCTAGGGCCGTGGTCGGCAAACCGTGGCTCGCGAGCCACATGCGGCTCTTGGGCCCCTTGAGTGCGGCTCTCCCCACAAAATACCACGGCCTGGGTGAGTCTATTTTGAAGAAGTTTAAGTTTAAAAAATGTGGCTCTCAAAAGAAATGTCAATCATTGTCCTGTTGCTATTTGGCTCTGCTGACTAATGAGTTTGCCGACCGCTGGGCGAGGGCTCCGCTGGGGAGGGGGTAGCTGTCCGGAAGGCCAGCACTGGTGGGGAAAGGGGGACAAAAATAAGAACACCGGGGGAGGTCAATGTGGGGGAAAAGGGGGACATAGGTACTATTTGTAATACTTTAAACAATAGAAAAAAATAAGAACAATGCCTCACGCTGACTTGGCAACATCATTTATTAATACCATGGGCACATATATACTAGTATATACCAAAATATATAAAAAGGTTAAATGGCCAATAATAGCTTCATGTTTAATTCTATGCTGAGATACATGACATAAACAGATGCTATAAAGCTTTTAGAATATAAACTTACGGTATCCCGCCTCCACCTTACTAAATTAGCCTCAGACCAGTCAGTCTTTTGTTGCCCACCATGCAATGTTATTGATAGACTCTATGCTTACATTGGTGAGGGGGGAGTTATTTTCTACGAAGAATCATGGTCTGAAGTATTAGTTGACTATGCTGTGCTAGCCCTAATTCCCACAGAGTTAATATTAATGTGCAAAGATCTATTAAACCACACGCACTGCATCTCCAAAGAATAATACATTAAGTTTGAAGGCAAAATAAATAAGTGAATCAAGAAAGGAAACACTGATTAAAAGATGCTTGTGAAAGTCCTGAGGGTCAGAGCTGGCAGGAACCTTAGCACTGACCCAGCTGTGCGGTGTGTGAAGGACCCGGGCCCTTTAAGGGAGTCATAGCTCATCCATAACCACGGCGATCTCCAGAGACACACACAGTCCCAACGGCAATCTCCAGAGACACACAGTCCCAACGGCAATCTCCAGAGACACACACAGTCCTGACGGACGGCAATGTCCAGAGACACACACAGTCCCAACGGCAATCTCCAGAGACACACACAGTCCTGACGGACGGCAATGTCCAGAGACACACACAGTCCCAACGGCAATCTCCAGAGACACACAGTCCCAACGGCAATCTCCAGAGACACACACAGTCCTGACGGACGGCAATGTCCAGAGACACACACAGTCCCAACAGCAATCTCCAGAGACACACACAGTCCCAACGGCAATCTCCAGAGACACACACAGTCCCAACGGCAATCTCCAGAGACACACACAGTCCCAACGGCAATCTCCAGAGACACACACAGTCCCAACGGCAATCTCCAGAGACACACACAGTCCCAACGGCAATCTCCAGAGACACACGCAGTCCCAACGGCAATCTCCAGAGACACACACAGTCCCAACGGCAATCTCCAGAGACACACACAGTCCCAACGGCAATCTCCAGAGACACACACAGTCCCAACGGCAATCTCCAGAGACACACACAGTCCCAACGGCAATCTCCAGAGACACACACAGTCCCAACGGCAATCTCCAGAGACACACACAGTCCCAACGGCAATCTCCAGAGACACACACAGTCCCAACGGCAATCTCCAGAGACACACACAGTCCCAACGGCAATCTCCAGAGACACACGCAGTCCCAACGGCAATCTCCAGAGACACACACAGTCCCAACGGCAATCTCCAGAGACACACACAGTCCCAACGGCAATCTCCAGAGACACACACAGTCCCAACGGCAATCTCCAGAGACACACACAGTCCCAACGGCAATCTCCAGAGACACACACAGTCCCAACGGCAATCTCCAGAGACACACACAGTCCCAACGGCAATCTCCAGAGACACACACAGTCCCAACGGCAATCTCCAGAGACACACACAGTCCCAACGGCAATCTCCAGAGACACACACAGTCCCAACTGCAATCTCCAGAGACACACACAGTCCCAACGGCAATCTCCAGAGACACACACAGTCCCAACGGCAATCTCCAGAGACACACACAGTCCCAACGGCAATCTCCAGAGACACACACAGTCCCAACGGCAATCTCCAGAGACACACACAGTCCCAACGGCAATCTCCAGAGACACACGCAGTCCCAACGGCAATCTCCAGAGACACACGCAGTCCCAACGGCAATCTCCAGAGACACACGCAGTCCCAACGGCAATCTCCAGAGACACACGCAGTCCCAACGGCAATCTCCAGAGACACACACAGTCCCAACGGCAATCTCCAGAGACACACACAGTCCCAACGGCAATCTCCAGAGACACACACAGTCCCAACGGCAATCTCCAGAGACACACACAGTCCCAACGGCAATCTCCAGAGACACACACAGTCCCAACGGCAATCTCCAGAGACACACACAGTCCCAACGGCAATCTCCAGAGACACACACAGTCCCAACGGCAATCTCCAGAGACACACACAGTCCCAACGGCAATCTCCAGAGACACACACAGTCCCAACGGCAATCTCCAGAGACACACACAGTCCCAACGGCAATCTCCAGAGACACACACAGTCCCAACGGCAATCTCCAGAGACACACACAGTCCCAACGGCAATCTCCAGAGACACACGCAGTCCCAACGGCAATCTCCAGAGACACACGCAGTCCCAACGGCAATCTCCAGAGACACACACAGTCCCAACGGCAATCTCCAGAGACACACACAGTCCCAACGGCAATCTCCAGAGACACACACAGTCCCAACGGCAATCTCCAGAGACACACACAGTCCCAACGGCAATCTCCAGAGACACACACAGTCCCAACAGCAATCTCCAGAGACACACGCAGTCCCAACGGCAATCTCCAGAGACACACACAGTCCCAACAGCAATCTCCAGAGACACACACAGTCCCAACAGCAATCTCCAGAGACACACACAGTCCCAACAGCAATCTCCAGAGACACACACAGTCCCAACAGCAATCTCCAGAGACACACACAGTCCCAACGGCAATCTCCAGAGACACACAGTCCCAACGGCAATCTCCAGAGACACACACAGTCCCAACAGCAATCTCCAGAGACACACACAGTCCCAACGGCAATCTCCAGAGACACACACAGTCCCAACGGCAATCTCCAGAGACACACACAGTCCCAACGGCAATCTCCAGAGACACACACAGTCCCAACGGCAATCTCCAGAGACACACACAGTCCCAACGGCAATCTCCAGAGACACACAGTCCCAACGGCAATCTCCAGAGACACAGTCCCAACGGCAATCTCCAGAGACACAGTCCCAACAGCAATCTCCAGAGACACACACAGTCCCAACAGCAATCTCCAGAGACACACACAGTCCCAACAGCAATCTCCAGAGACACACACAGTCCCAACGGCAATCTCCAGAGACACACACAGTCCTGACGGACGGCAATCTCCAGAGACACACACACAGTCTTAACCTGGGGAAGAGCTGTGGGTGGAGGCACGTCCTCCTCTTTCAAAGCGAGGCGTTCCCACCATCAAATCAGCATAAAATGCCCCTTTGCCAAAAGCCCCTTTTCCCCAGATCCGTGTATCTATTGTTCCCTTCACGCCACTGGCCCCTAAAGGACTGCTTTTCTTATTACAAAAGAAATTGGCTTTTCTTTTTCCTTTTTCAATTTAAGTACTTATTTACTGCCACATTTTTTAAAATATATTTTATTGACTTTTTTTACAGAGAGGAGGGGAGAGAGATAGAAAGTCAGAAACATCGATGAGAGAGAAACATCGATCAGCTGCCTCTTGCACATCCCCCTCTAGGGATGTGCCCGCAACCAAGGTACATGCCCTTGACCGGAATCGAACCTGGGACCTTTCAGTCCACAGGCCGACGCGCTATCCACTGAGCCAAACCGGTTTCGGTACCTTTTTCTTTTTTCAATGTCTCTTTATTGCTGAAAGTATCACAGATGTCCCATTTTCCCCCACACTGGCCTCTTACTCCCCCTTCCACCCCCGCCCCAGGCGTTCTCCGAGGTCCTGTCTGTCCATGCACTATGCACACAGGCAAAGAAGTTCATTGGGAATCTCTTCCCCACTCGTTTTCTTATGTGAGCTAACCAGTGCGCAAGCTGCAAACAAGCTCCTATCCCCCTGAGAGGAGAGATCCCACCCCACGCTCTCCTCACTCCAGAAGCACTTCCCTGTCAGGCCTGGGCCGAGCCTGAGAAACGCTCCCTCTCAGCCTGACATTCACTCTGGGGCAGCCACACACACATCTGCTCATGTCCTTTTCAGCTTAGTGCCTGGGAAGGGGCCACAGAGGAAACAAGCTAGGTAAGTGGAAACCTGCTCCCGGCGGGGAGCAGCCACGGGGAGGATGCAGAGAGAAACACACAGGAGGCCCGGCGGCTCCGGGGCGACCATGGGCGTCTGGGGAGAACCTTCTCTCACTCCGCCATGGACCCCGAAGGGTGACGGTCCCAGCCCGTCTTTCAGAGTAGGGTTTCCTTTCGAAGCCCCATTTCCAGGACGAAGGAGAACATTTTTCATTTGTTTGAAATCAACTTATAAACACCTCCTGAAGCCAAAGCAATCAGTGTGTGCTGAGATGCTGTAACACCGCCAAGATTTTAAATTCAAAGACAGGAGCTCTCTCTCTGGACTGGATAATTATGTTAAAGTACTTTATATTTCTAAAGCGCTGTGTAGCTCATGAAACACTGCTTCCACCATAATTCACCAGCCAAGAGCGAACAGAGATGGGTTGCTTATCAGGCCCCATGCGAACCTTCGGGTGGTGCAGAGATTAATACACGGTGCTGCGCTAACGGAGCTTAAGGGGCCACGGAGCAGGCAGAGGGACACAGGGCTGAGCAGCACCAAGGTGACTCAGTGCCGGTAGAAAGAGTGGCATCGCACCCACTGCCCCGGGAGCGACCTTCAGGGTGAGCCTGACACTGTGTGGCAGAGTGATGAAGCGAAGGCTGCCTCGAAGCCCCGTGACTCACGACAGCTCACTTTTAAAGTCACAAAGTAGGGGAGGAGGGAGGGGGGATATCTGCTAGGGGGTAGGGGAGGCTGGGGGGAGGATAAGGGGGAAGGAAAACATGTACTACTATTAATTATAAGTTATACTGCAAAAAAAAATCAATAAAAATATATTTAAAATAAATAAATAAATAAAGTCACAAAGTAAACGGACCTCCAGTGAACGGAATTTCCCGGGAACCGTGGCAGAGCGCATCTCTGCTGGAAGAACCAAACACAAACAATGTAGGATTTCACTTCCAGGTGGAATGTGAAGGACAAAATAAAGGAGCACACAAAATGGCAATCGACTCACAGACAGAGAACGGACTGACGGTTGCCGGAGGGGAAGGGGGTTTGGGGCTCTAGGTGGCAGAGGTGAGGGGACCCAGAAACACAGAGTGGTAGTTATAAAAAGTCCCAGGGAAGACAGCACGGCATGAGGAATATAGTCAGGAATATTACGATGGAATATAGTCAGGAACATTACGATGGAATATAGTCAGGAACATTATGATGGAATACAGTCAGGAATATTATGATGGAATACAGTCAGGAATATTATGATGGAATATAGTCAGGAACATTATGATGGAATACAGTCAGGAATATTATGATGGAATCTAGTCAGGAACATTATGATGGAATACAGTCAGGAATATTACGATGGAATATAGTCAGGAATATTACGATGGGATATAGTCAGGAACATTATGATGGAATATAGTCAGGAACATTATGATGGAATACAGTCAGGAATATTATGATGGAATATAGTCAGGAACATTATGATGGAATACAGTCAGGAATATTACGATGGAATATAGTCAGGAATATTACGATGGGATATAGTCAGGAACATTATGATGGAATACAGTCAGGAACATTATGATGGAATATAGTCAGGAATATTACGATGGAATATAGTCAGGAATATTACGATGGGATATAGTCAGGAACATTATGATGGAATATAGTCAGGAACATTATGATGGAATACAGTCAGGAATATTACGATGGAATATAGTCAGGAATATTACGATGGGATATAGTCAGGAACATTATGATGAAATATAGTCAGGAATATTATGATGGAATACAGTCAGGAACATTACGATGGGATATAGTCAGGAACATTATGATGGAATATAGTCAGGAATATTATGATGGAATACAGTCAGGAATATTACGATGGAATATAGTCAGGAATATTACGATGGGATATAGTCAGGAACATTATGATGGAATATAGTCAGGAACATTATGATGGAATATAGTCAGGAACATTACGATGGGATATAGTCAGGAACATTATGATGGAATATAGTCAGGAATATTATGATGGAATACAGTCAGGAATATTACGATGGAATATAGTCAGGAATATTACGATGGAATACAGTCAGGAACATTACGATGGGATATAGTCAGGAACATTATGATGGAATATAGTCAGGAATATTACGATGGAATACAGTCAGGAATATTACGATGGAATATAGTCAGGAACATTACGATGGGATATAGTCAGGAACATTATGATGGAATATAGTCAGGAACATTATGATGGAATATAGTCAGGAATATTACGATGGAATATAGTCAGGAATATTACGATGGAATATAGTCAGGAACATTATGATGGAATACAGTCAAGAACATTATGATGGAATACAGTCAGGAATATTATGATGGAATATAGTCAGGAACATTATGATGGAATAAGGTCAGGAACATTATGATGGAATATAGTCAGGAACATTATGATGGAATACAGTCAGGAATATTATGATGGAATATAGTCAGGAACATTATGATGGAATAAGGTCAGGAACATTATGATGGAATATAGTCAGGAACATTATGATGGAATACAGTCAGGAATATTACGATGGAATATAGTCAGGAACATTACGATGGAATATAGTCAGGAACATTATGATGGAATACAGTCAGGAACATTACGATGGAATACAGTCAGGAACATTACGATGGAATATAGTCAGGAACATTACGATGGAATATAGTCAGGAACATTATGATGGAATACAGTCAGGAATATTATGATGGAATATAGTCAGGAATATTATGATGGAATACAGTCAGGAACATTATGATGGAATATAGTCAGGAATATTATGATGGAATACAGTCAGGAACATTATGATGACTACATTCGCTGCCAGTGGGGTACTGGAAATACCGAGGGGAGCACCATGTCAAGTATAGAATGTGTATACTTGAAACTAACACATAATAAAAGGAAAGAAAAACCAAGGACTTGGAAAGAAGTCCTTTCACACCATGCCTCTAAACTGTGAAACCTGAAGCGATGTTTGAGCATTTACTAACTAAAAGCACAGGAAGTATTCTCTATCCGTTATAATAACTGAAGAAAGACTCTTGACCCACTTTGTCCCTGACAAGCATTTTGAACATTGAATTTGTTGGCGTTATATTTCCGAAAGGTAAGGATGATGTGTGTGGCGCTGTCGTGGAGAATAAATACTCCCGGCACGTAATGTCATTCCACAGGCGTGTCAGCACCTCTCACCGCCTCAGCTTTGAAGGAGAAAATGGATTAGCTTCAACCATTTTCCCATTTCTTTGGGATTTCCCCTCATTATGGGAATGCTATACGTCCATTCGTCTTTAAATCCCTCCTTCGTGAGCCCTGGGAGTGTCAGTGGTAACTTTTTTCTTTACATTTTGATATAATTTCTTTTTAAAAAAATATTTTATTGACTTTTTACAGAGAGAGAGGGATAGAAAGAAAAAAAATCAATGAGAGAGAAACATCGATCAGCTGCCTCCTGCACACCCCCTACCGGGGAAGTGCCTACAACCAAGGTACATGCCCTTGACCGGAATCGAACCTGGGACCTTTCAGTCCGCAGGCGGACGCTCTGTCCACTGAGCCAAACTGGTTCCGGCCATTTTGATATTTCAAACAACAGGAACGCTCAGAGAACAAGGCAGGGTGGTCTCACACACCTCGACTTCCCCGTTGGTCACACAATGATTTAACGCGCGGGCACTGATCAGAAAAGTTGCTGGAGACGTGACCAGCTATTTACTTCCTCTATGGCCCAGGTTTTCCAGTTCCAGGGAAAACAGCTGCTTTTGGAAGTTGGGGGGGTGGGGGGTTCTTATTACTAAAACTGCGGGGGCCCTGGCTCACACTCCCAACACTCCCATCTGGGACAGGCTTTCTGAGTATTAGGAGCAGCACAGGGCCTGGGGGCTCCAGGTCACCAGCCACCGTGCTCACCACTATCCCCACCCCATCTCCTGGCTGCCAGCAAGCCTCAGCCAGAAGCATTTCCTGAACTTCGCTTCCAGAGAAAGCAGTCGGAAATACATTTCATCCTTTTACCAGTTCAGAGACGAAACGAACTCTTCTTCCGTTTACAGAAGAAGAAGAAAATCGTTTTACTGGGTTTTCTATCTTAAGATAAAATTATTTTTAGATAGAATTTTAACGTTCTAGGTCAGTGGTCAGCAAACTGCAGCTCTTTGGCTCCTGGAGTGTGGCTCTTCCACAAAATACCACGGCCTGGGCAAGTCTACTTTGAGGAAGTGCTGTTGGAAGAAGTTTAAGTTTAAAAAATTTGGCTCTCAAAAGAAATTTTGATCGTTATGCTGCTGCTATTTGGCTCTGTTGACTGATGAGTTTGCCAACCACTGGGCTAGGTAATCGTGCGCTTTTAAAGACCAGGCACAGGTTTTATTCCATGGATATGCAAATAAAAACCAGTCCTCATACAGACATTCATCTCTGAAGGTGTGGTTTACACCCCTGTCTGAAGTTTGGGACAGCTGGGGAAGTCACACATGTGAGAACTCATGAGCAAAGGGACCTGAGTCACAGTGCTTCCGTTGGACATCCGTGTGTGTGTCCCTAATACAGAACACCTGCAGCCTGCAACACCACTCAACAGTGTCGCCCGTGTCCAAGGTACGGATCCAAAACTAGCCAACCAGTGAACACAGGATGTAGAGCCTTGATGATTAGCCAACCCGCAGGTATGCCTTATCATTCAAAACCAAATGTAAAAAGCAGCCATCTCTCATAGTGGGGGTGAGGAAAATGCACTCCCAGGTAAGGACAGCACACGGTGCTGAAGAAATGCTGCGGGTAAGCGTACATGCATACATGTGCAAATCAACTGACTCAGGTCAACAACATATATGCACTTTTCCGCATCCGATCTTAACAACAGAACACAATGTGTGTCCTAACAAAACACTCGCTCCTTTAACACCCCCTCTCCTGTGCATGGCTGTAAGCATGGCGGGGGCAGAGTCGGACACCAGCTGTGCCAGAGAGAAGGGGACCCGCCGGGGGCCGATCGCCCGCGGGACATCAAGGGTGTCTGCGCACGCTGAGGTCCCCGGGCGCCAGGGAAGCTGGCCCTCCGAGACCACCTCCCCAATGACCAGGGAGGGATCTGTCGCCGGGCATCTAAAAGCGGGGCCTGACCTGCACTTCAACTCCACGGCAGCGGTCTGCCGCTCTCCAAACAACCGGTGACCTTTAAATCTCAAATTATAAAACAGTTTGTTGAAAGTATAATGTAGTTAGCTCTTATCTAATAACGTAGACAAATGTGCTCATTTCCTCGCCAAAACCAGAGGCAAAAGAATAATAATTTGTAAAAGTCCCGTTTTCATTACTTATAAAATAAAACTACCAGCCATAATAAAGGAGATGCTTTTTCGCAAATTGGAAAACTCCGATGTGGCTTTTACTAGCTGTAAAAATAACAGTCCTAGCTAAAGGTTGAGACATAGGAAGGTGATCCTGTACACGAACTTTTTTCTCTTCTCTTCTGTTTTGATTGTGCATAGAAAATTTCTAATAGTTCTATGCTCAGTAACTATTTATCGTATCTCCTATATACAGGGTGTCCCCAAAATATAGACACACTTTAACAGTTAATAGTTCAATTTTTGAAAATGAAATGTGCATTAATAAAGACTGTCTATATAACGACTAGTATTCAAAGTGTGTATACACATTTTGGGATGCCCTATATTTATTTTAGGAAAGGCAGTACACAAACATGACAGAATAATGAAAAAGCCAAGGTGGGCGGCCTAGAAAGCATCGAGGATAACTTCAGAAAATTGTATAGGACTAAAGAAAATACTAATCCTCAAACTGATTTATTCACCCCATATATGTTTATTCAACATGAATTTTGATTGGGCAGCATTTTCAAACTCCGTTTCCAAACCTTGACACGGTCAGTGGGAATGTCCTTGGCCTGCCATCCAGCATGATGCCACCACAACAGAGGAATGAAGACCCAGATTTGTGACCTGGGGCAGGTGTATTAACTACCCGGAACCTGTTTTTCCAGCCACTGAATGGGGCTCAGGGGGCCTTCTTCAGGGGTGTCAGAATTAAATGAGATACTGAGGGGAAAATGTAGAGAGGTTTTTCGAAATTAAAAGCAATAAATCCAAACCATGGACTTCAGCCTGCTTCTATCTAGTTCAGAGAGGGGAAGGGGTTATAAAAGACACTTGCTGGCCCATCCTGAAAACTGTAATATTAACTGAACGTTAGATGATATTAAGAAATAATTCTTAATAATTGTGTTGGGTATGATAAAGATGTTATGGTTACAAAAATAACACTCTCGTATCAGTATGTACCTGCGGGAGTATTTACAGGTAAAGTATCATGATGCATGCAACTTAGAATCAAACGATCAAATGAACAGGAAGTATGGATACATACAGAGAAAGAATGGGGAAGTGGGGGGGCAAAGTGGCAAAATGTTAATTTTTGAATCTGGGTGGAGTACGGAAGGTTCACTTTATCATTTGTTTACCTTTTACACACCTGACCTCTTTTTTAAAAAAATACTTTCTATTGATTTTTCACAGAGAGGAAGGGAGAGGGATAGAGAATTAGAAACACCGATGAGAGAGAAACATCGATCAGCTGCCTCTTGCACACACCCCCCACTGGGGATGTGCCCGCAGCCAAGAAACATGCCCTTGACCGGAATCGAACCCGGGACCCTTGAGTCCAAAGGCCGATGCTCTATCCACTGAGCCAAACCCGTTATGGCCTATCTGACCTTTTCTAACAAACATACGGCTGCTGCCAGGTGCAGCCCTCGCTAGCGGTCGTGCTGACCGCCAGCTGAAGGTCACTGCCGTCGCAATACACTGGCAGGTAAGCAGCGAGCGCTTGTTGGAAAGGGGAAAAAATGATCAAAAAGAGGCGAAATCCTCTAAAAGGACGGACGTCTCGGAGTCCGCCGGAGCCACGAGCCAAGAGGACGGGACTGAGATGAGGGCCCCGACTGTGGCACCGAAAGCCGTGGATCCACGGAGAGGCGTGCGGGGAGGTGGCGTGGGCGAGCCATTTCCCTCCGCGCCCGCTTCCCCCAGAAGGTGACGCAGACACTGCCGCCCCCATCACCACAGTCACCGCGGAGATTAAACCATCAACGCACTGTAGACGGTGCCTCGCACCCAGCAAGGACCCAGACATCGGCTGTTCTAATTAGGTACGCGGTCCCCTCCGCTCCCGGGAGCCTGGCCTGAGAGTCCCGCCAGCACTGACTCAGGGTCGCGCCGGCGCTTACGAAACCAAAGCTAAGGTGCTCTCCTGCGAAACGCCCTTTAACTCCGCTTTCGCCCCCTAAGATGATTAGTATGATCGCATCTGTGCGTTCGTGGATCTCATTCAACAGCATGCCACTGACACTTTAAACTGCCAATGGTGACGGCCCCGGGCGCTCCGGAGACAGTCCTCAGTGACCGCACGCCTCAGGGACAGAGCAGAGCGCCTCGCGGTTTCCAGGGGTGACCGCGCGCAGCTCTCGCCGGTGCTCACAGGACTCCCCGAAGCTGGTCTGGGCAGGTGTCAGGCCCAATCACAGGGGAGAAAGACGGCAGCCACACTGTGACAGGAAGCCTCCTCCAAGTTGTACAGGAATGACAGGTGCCCACACCTTCCCGTGACACCTCCTCCCTCCACCGGCCACACCCCTGCTCTGGGCTCCCCCCTCCTTCTGTGAGCAGGGCGATCTGGGCTTTCAGCTTGGTCTTTTTAAAAAATATTTTTATTGCCGAAACCGGTGTGGCTCAGTGGATAGAGCGTCGGCCTGCGGACTGAAAGGTCCCAGGTTTGATTCGGGTCAAGGGCATGTACCTTGGTTGCAGGCACATCCCCAGTGGGGGGTGTGCAGGAGGCAGATGATCGATGTTTCCCCCTCATTAATGTTTCTGACTTTCTATCCCTCTCCCTTCCTCTCTGTAAGAAAATCAATAAAATAATATAATGTATTGATTTCAGAGGACAGAGAGATAGAAACATCAATGATGACAGAGAATCATGGATCGGCTGCCTCCTGCACATCCCCTACTGGGCATCGAGCCCGCAACCCCGGGCACATGCCCTGGACTGCAATCGGGCCTCGACCCTTCAGTCCGCAGGCCGACACACTTTCCACAGAGGCACACCAGCGGGGGCACAGCCTCCTCTTGTTGCTTTTCCCGGGAGACCCCACACCCGGTCTCCTCTGATGGACCATCCCACTCCAACAGTCATTCACTCAGAACCCCAACCAGAGCATCAAGACAGGAGCAGAGCCAGAGACCTGGAGACCCCGAACTATTCAAACGAACGCAAGATGCAAAGACCTAGCAAGGGGGCACCCCACCGAATCTGTCAAGTGCCCTAACGTGTGAGTGCCTCCTCCTGAGGCAGACAGAGCACAGGGAGCCCAGCTCGTCCTCCCTCAGCCTCGGCTTCCTCACTCCAGAACGTCGCCTTCACCCCCGTCTGCAAGGCGATGCTCAGCGAGAGAGAAGAAAACACACGGGCAAGCGTCCCGCAGCACCCAGTTCTCACCGAGACTCCGGTAACTGTTGACTGAATTGAGCTAACCCGGATGGGTGAGAAAAGGCACATATTTTAAATGCAAGGTACAACAGAGAGTAGACAATAGATAACTCAATACTATACATTAAAATCTGGATGTTAATTAAGTACACACGGCTTGCCTGCTATCACTTATTATGTCGAGAGACATTTAAAATCATTTTACTAGAATGATCACTCCCTAAATTACAGCTGAGTATGCCTCAGAAAGTGTCTAACGCATCAGTCGTGTGGGCAGTCGGCTAGAATATGGGTGCGAATGTAGCAAAAAAAAAAAAAAAAAAAAAAGGAACGTCTATATTTTATGGAGCCACAATGAGTGTATGGTTATGTTCTTTAGGAGGCCCGATCAGGAAGAGGAAAGGAAGCAGGTGAGTTCTCGAGAACATTTGAGAAGCCAGAGAAGCGGGTCTGGGCCGGAGAGTGGGCAGGGAACAGCCTCCCCAGGAGCACACAGACCGATTCTAGAAAAGCTGGCGCGACGCGGACCTTCCTCAGCCCGACTGTGGCTCACTCCACACCCCCGAGGCCCTGGCTGACACTCCACAGTGCTCTCCAGAGAGAACTCTATTCATCTCCCGGGATCCTCGCTCTCCCCCGAACGCGGAAGCCCCTCCTAGCCCCGTCTCATCCGGGAAAGAAGTGTGCGGCTCTCACCAGCTGGTTCTGGTAGGCGGTGACAGCCGTGAACACCGTCTCTGGGAAGACGAACGTCCTGAACTCTTCCGACTTCAGGTTGAGCAGCGAGGCCGTGTGGTCTTTCTTCTTGATGATGTGCACCCGCGGCTGGTACTTGTGCATCGAGTTCAGGATGATCTACAGCGAAGCAACGGGGGACGGTGAACGCAGGCGTTCCGACTGCCCCCCCGCCCACACTGCCTGGAGGCAAACCGCCCTGAGGTCTACAGCTCCGAGTTCACTTTTCCCAGAGTGGGATCTACCCTGGTCCATTCCCAAAGCAAATCATTTTCCCAGGAGACCGCACAGTCATCCCTGTCCATCACATTTCATCAAACCAACTGCAGAGGATACAGGTCAAGTGTCTTTTTTTTTTTTATGTGTTTTATTGATTTTTTACAGAGAGGAAGGGAGAGAGATAGAAGTCAGAAACATGGATGAGAGAGAAACATGGACTGCCTTCTGCACACTCCCCACTGGGGATGTGTCCCCAGCGAAGGTACATGCCCTCGATCAGAATCGAACTCGGGACCCTTCGGTCCACAGGCCGATGCTCTATCCACTGAGCCAAACCGGTTTCGGGATATCTTTCTAAAGATCTTTCTAAGTATATTTTCTAAAATTATGGGGGGAAAGTCATGTGGAGAATACCTTCGTTTTTAAATCAAGTCTTTAAAACATTTCTCGTTTGCTAGTCTGGTTAGATCAAAGGATATACGTCTACATTTTCCAAAGTAAGAAATGATATATGCTGGGCGGATAGATTGTTATAAGGGGGTGTGGTATCGGACAGACCTGGGTGAAAAGAGCGAATCTGCCACTTTCTAGCTCTTTAATCTTGGAGTCAGTCAGTGATATCACCTCTTCAGCCTCATCTCAAATACAAAACCAGGATTAACCCCACAGGGTGAGGTTGGGGATTAGAGGGTGTAACCCTGGTAAATCACACAGCAGTTAGGAAGTTTAAGAGCACGGAATAACATCACCAATGGTTCCTTAAAAAGAAATCTTATCAGACATACGAAGAGGCCTGTGTCAGCGGGCGTTTGTTCTATTAACTATTGCTAAGAGCTCAGCATTCCAATTTCTCCTTTCCCACATTTTGATGAACTCCTTTACTGACCCCCCAAATCATCAAACTGTTTTGTTTTTAATTGCAAGACTTCTCTGTGCTTTAATATTCATAAGATTCTCTACGGGGGGGGGGGGGGAGCACAGAAAAAGTAAAAAGCATTTTCCCAAACTTTTTTCCACATCATTTCAAATGGTTGGCTTGGACCTGAACAGTTGGAAGCAGGTGAACAGGTTTCAAACTTATCTGGACATAAACTCGGTGATTCTATTGCATCTCAGGCGAGTGTGCTCAATGAACGTGCTCTGGGAAATCCCCAATTGGGGTGGGGGGGGTGGCCTCAGCCCCATTCCTTTTATGCTGCGTTATCTGACCTACCACTGACAGAATTCGGATGTTTCGCCCAAGAAGGGGCCTGCAACATGCATATTCTCTTTGTTTAATTGGGCAAAAGCAAGAAGCAGTTGCTCAAGTCTTGGGAAATCCATGGTGCTGAAGGGCCCCCCCCCCGCCCCCCGCCCCTCGCATAACAATGGCCTCCAGAGGAGATGAATATTTGGAGGTACTCACAGAGGATTCCCAGGGAGAGAGTGGGAGGGGCAGAGGGCGAGGGGGAGGTTAGAGGGAGGCAGTTTTGTGAGGCTTCTCCATTCCATCCTGTCCAGTCCCGGGTTGGGGAACCCGCCCAGTCCCAGGGGCC
Organism: Antrozous pallidus; assembly: GCA_027563665.1. Lineage (NCBI taxonomy): Eukaryota > Metazoa > Chordata > Mammalia > Chiroptera > Vespertilionidae > Antrozous > Antrozous pallidus. Next base: position 81,269,649 of record CM050521.1, read on the forward strand.
GCGCTTACATGGCCATGCTGATCCAGCTCATTGTTGGTGAGCTTCACCTTCTCAAAAGACACCATCTGCTTGAGGAGCTGCTCACCGGTAAACGGGGAGTCTGGGTGCACATACAGCCTGAGGAAATGAGGAGAGAGTCCATTGAGGCGTTTTTCCAAAAACATACTCTGTAGGTTAGGAAAGATTCTGATTCAGGTGCTGCAAGAGGTCAACCAAAGGCCTTGTATGCATGCATAATCACATAACCATAGGACACAAACACAGACACCGGGGGTGGGGGAGAGACGGGGGGGTGCTGGGGGTTGGGAGGCATGAGGGAGGTCAAGGGGGGGGGAAGAAACATATGTACTACTATTTGTAATACTTTAAACAATAAAAAATAAAATAAAATAAGATTCTGATTCTAAAGGAACACAAAACTCCTGAATGAATGAATTTTATTCACCCTGTATAATGTCAAATTTAATAATACAGCAATACCAAAAGAACTCTAAAACCTCTCAATGTGTTTCTCCATGCACAATGCTCTAAAAGGGGTAACACTTAATACATTTTCTATCATCTACTGAGCAAGCCATTTTTAAAGATGGGGTTTTTCCTCTCTTCTATAAATTATGAAATCTAATGGTGTAGGTACTTTCAAAAGAAAGATGAGGCTATACTAATTCCATAATAAGTTCCCAGGATAAGCGTTGCTAAAAATCAATGAAAACAAAGAATTTACCAAAAAAATAATAATAATTCCAGAGGTTCCAATAATTTAAAATGGAAGCTGACTGGATTTACAGTTCTTATTCTTTATAAATACAGGCCAGAGTAACTTGAGTACAGGGACCTGGGAACTCCTAACAGTCCGCACATCTACACTGACGCTGTTAAGTGAAGAGAGTGACAACAAGCAGAGAACGCTTCAAATTATTCAGCGAATTCATCTGTAAAAAGCCTAAGCAAAAAGAAAAAAAAAGTATCTATCGAGCATTTATCATCTATTGATCAGCTGCTAGTGCAAAGCGATCTTTCACGGTGAAATGCACAGCATTTGTTCTGTCTCCACTCGACAGCAGCGTTTCTGAAGTCTGGGGAGATCCCAGAACCAACAGGAGGGGAAGGAGATGAGCTCGATTCCGCAGCCCAGATTCCTTCTGGCGGGAGCAGGTTATTTGCAGATCCATTTCCCAGAGGAGAGTGGAACTACAGCTGAACGGAAACACTATGGTTGGAGCACAGGCCAGGGAAAAGGTCACAAAACCTGTCCTTGCCGTGTCCGAGTGGAGAACAGGAAGTGGGTGCCGTGGCCTGTCACGGGAGGGGACGGAGGCCAGAAGCACCAGTGCACGGGCTGACACGGAGCCCCCAGAAAGGGATCCTTCCTGCACCCGGCAAGAGCGAGGGCCGGGAGGCTCTCGGGAGGCGTCTGCTTGCCCGCCTGCTTGCTGGACTGCTCTGGAGGAGGCGTGCTCAGGATTGCCGTTCAGCGGAAGAGTTCTGTGATGCCACAACCATCACGGCTTTTCACGTGTGTCTCCCCCCCCCCCCCCCCCCGCCAAGGCCACACCTTTTCGGTGCAGTGGCTTTAACGCTCAGCCCCAGCCCCAGCCTCCCTGCCAGAGACACAGCTCCCGAACATGTCAAGTCCCAGAAGCTGCTGGAATGTTCTCCCTTCAATATCAATTCACCAAACGTAGTCACATCAATAAAGCTTAACACACCTCCATATCCATTACTGTAAAGAAAAGGAAACATTCTATGCCGGTGGTGGGCAAAACGTGGCTCGTGAGCCACATGCGGCTCTTTGGCCCCTTGAGTGTGGCTCTTCCACAAAATACCACGGCCCGGGAGAGTCTATGTTGAAAAAAGTGGCGTTAGAAGAAGTTTAAGTTTAAAAAATGTGGCTCTCAGAAGAGATTTCACTCGTTGGACTGTTGATATTTGGCTCTGTGGACTATAATGAGTTTGCCGACCACTATTCTATGTGAAAATAGAGCATATTTTAGATCGCATGTAAAGTCTTGCCCATTACTGTGGTCAAATGTCATTGTCAAGCAGTATTTCTCCTGATTCGGAACAACTGACTGATGGAGTGCAGTCTGAAATAAAATGTGTCCGAGAACTAGAACCACAAGGAATTTCCACCGTCCGTACGAAACAGATCACCCTCCCAAGTTCCCCTCCTTTTCCTTATGGAGCTAGAAATATAGCACCATTTCTTTTTTAAATAATAATAAAGAATAGTTGCTTAAGTTACCTTGAGCATTTCTATCTGATCCTGTTTCTATCCTACTGAACATTTCTACACTGGGTATTGTGGCCTGATATCACTCCATATAAACGGGCTGAACTAAGATGAGCGAGAGAACAGACAGGAAGCCCCTCTTCTCCCAGGCCCCCGGGACTGAAAATTCCAGCAACAGCTGACACAGGCTCCAGCTAAGATAGCCTGTGGTACACACGCTTCCCTTCTCCCGCCAGGGCAGATCCGTAATGTAAACAAGGCGTGTCCTAGCCCCAGCCCCCTGCCGGCCTGCCCGCTCCCCGCCTTCAGGAAGAAAGCCTATGCTAAGTCCCAGTGATTAACTTCTCTGAGGAAAGACTTTGAGGGGGGGGCGGGGAGATTTGTTTGTAAAAAAATGGTTAGGAATCTGCTCAAATCTCTCTCTCCTTTAAAAGCTTGGAAGTAATGTGAATCTGCTAATTAGCAGTAAATAGTGGAGAATACTAATTATATTCATTTTAATATCTCTGGTAAAATGTTTAAAACATGAGTAACAGTTTTTTTTTTAATGTCTTCAGTCATTTAATATGTTTTTAACGTGCTGACCTGGCAGAGTCCGGGTCTCCCTGGGCATGGGAAGCTCTGAGAGGATCCCCTCTCCTCTCCTCTCCTCTCCTCTCCCCTCTCCTCCCCTCTCCTCTCCCCTTCCTTCCCCTCCCCTCCCCTCCTCTCTCCTCCCCTCTCCTCTCTCTCCCTCTCCTTCTCCCTTTCCTTCTCCCTCTCCTCTCCTCTCTCTCTCCCTCTCCCTCCTCTCCCTCTCCTCCCCTCCCCTCTCCTCCCCTCCCCTCTCCTCTCCCCTTCTCTCCTCTCCCCTCCCTTCCCCTCCCCGTCTCCTCTCCTCTCCCTTCTCCCCTCCTCTCCTCTCCCTCTTCTCTCCCCTCCACTCTCCTCCTCCCTCTCCTTCTCCCTCTCCTCTCCTCTCCCTCTCCTTCTTCCTCTCCTCTCTCTCTCCCTCTCTCTCCTCTCCTCTCCCTTCCTCTCCCTCTCTCCTCCCCTCCCCTCCCCTCTCCTCCCCTCTCCTCTCCTTCTCCCTCTTCTCCCCTCCTCTCTCCTCCCCTCTCCTCCTCCCTCTTCTCCCCTCTCCTCCTCTCCCCTCCCCTCTCCTCTCCCTCTCCTCTCCTCCACTCTCCTCTCCTCCCCCTCTCCTCCCCTCTCCTCTCCTCTCCTCCCCTCTCCTCCCCTCTCCTCCCCTCTCCTCCCCTCTCCTCCCCTCTCCCCTCGGGAGCCCCGCCCCCTGTGGGCTCAGTGATGGCACCACCGCCAACCAGCTCAGGTTCCGTGTGAACCTTGCAGGCTCTGTGCCTTGACTGAGACTCCAGACTACACACCTACAGAGAACCAGCCGGGCCTCCAACCTCCTGAATCTTTCCATCGCAATGAAGTTTCAGCTCCCACAGGAACTTCCAGTCGATTCCACATGTCAGCCCTGAAACAGCTTGAAAGCTGTGCCCTGGCCTCAGAGCCCGGTGTGAGGCCGGCCGGGCGTCTTAGCAGTAAGACTGTCACTGCGCTGCCCATCGCTATGGCCGCTGACGGTCCCCAGGAGCAAGCACGGGAACAGGCCTAAAGCCCCACTGGGCAACGCGGCCATAACAGTTTACCTGGGAGATGTTGTAAACAGGGCTCTCCTGGGAAAACGCTATCACCAATGCCCGGCACAAAAATAAACGCGTGCGATCCCTAATATCCCAACGGAGTCATGTTTCATGTAAAAAAAAAAAAAAAAAGCTAACCTGGTGTTGAATTACATTCATCCGCTTCAATTTTCAACTTAAAATCTCTGAACCCTTTCTGGCCAAAAACCACCACGTTACCAGAATGATATCTATCATGTGCAGATACAACAACATTGTTAACGAATGTTTCCTATCAGCAACCACTTTGCCAAAATGCACTTTTTAAAAGCAGGATTTTAGGGCGGCCCCTTCCTGCCGGTGTTAACCAGCCAGCTGGAAAGCATGAGCCGGTGAGGGACGGGCCCGGGTTCCTAACGAGGAAACTCGGACACGATCGGGAGGAGCAGGTGCGCACCTGCCTCTCTCAGAGCCCAGCTGCAATCCCACTGGGGCTTAAACACAGATCTGCTCGCATGCAACCCGCCAGGCAGGAGCGGTCTGCCGGCAGGCTCACAGGCATGGGGTCCGGCAAAGTGGGGAGGCACAAACCTGGCCGGCAGCGGGGGGTCCGCCTTGCCAGCCACCAGCCAGGAGGAGCGGTGGTAGGCGTAGCGGTACCTCTTGTTGTCCACCGGGACGATGTCCATCAGGACGATGTACTTGGCCTCGGGGTCCACGCCGGAGAAGGACACCCGGATGGTAGGAAACATCCTCCTGGCACAGGGAGAGAGAGACCGCCGGCCTGAGCTTGCACAGTCCCAAGAGCCCAGGAGTCAGAGGGAAGGGTAGCGAAGGGAAGGGAGGGGTGGAACGCCCCGGCTGCCACTCCCAGAGGCCCCCAAGCCCTCTCTGGTTCCTGTAAAGCCAGAGACGTGGATTTGGAGACCTACGTGCTGGGTGGTTTTACAAGAGCCCCAGGGCTGGGGAAAGTGGTGTTTCCTTTCGTTCTGGATGCCCAGCGTCCGTGATGATGGAAAAGCCCAGCTTTTCAGCAAAGCCCCCTGGGCTCTGATCCTGGGTCTCGGGAGCGACTCAGCCCCGCCACTCCCTGGGGCTGCGGGGGACACTCGCTCCCGCCGCAGAGAGCGGAGCAGGATCCCCAGTGGGGGCTTGGGGGGAACCTCGGCTCTATTTCCCAGAGTCTGAGAGAGCTGGGGCCCAGAGCCACCAGCCTCCAGAGCCTGGCTTCCCGCCCACCCTGAGCCTGCCCAGCAGCGCGCCCAGGGCCTGGGAGCCAGTGCCCCTCCTACGGAGTGCCATCCTCACAGACCTCCCCCGGCCGCCCAGGCTCTGCTTCTCCTTCCGTGGGGACGGGAGCCTCTGCAGACTGAGCCCTTATAAAGGAAGCCACCCCCGTTCCTCCTTCCCTCCAGATGCCGAGCCTGCACCCCCACACCTTCCCGGGCTGCGCGGGGGCAGACACTCCTGGTCCCTGTGCCCTTCTCATCAAGCCCAAGCTGAGGTTTCCCACGGCCCGGATCTGGAGAAAGCCAACACCCGGGCATCGTCCGAGCAGCACTTTCCCCAGTAAGTCTGCGGGAAGGAGCCCTCCCTCTGCGAAACGGCTCTCTCTCTGGGCTCAGAACCCGCCGGGATTCACCCAACTCCTGCAAATGCCCCCAAACCAACCCAGGGAGCACCGCCCGCCCTCCCTGCCCGCCCAGGCCCTGCTACCTGCCCGACTTGGTGATGATCATCTCGGTGCCCAGCTCGTGGAATTTGTCCCAGAGCTCCTTGGTCTCCAGCGTGCAGGCGATTTTGGCCATCTCCTCGCTGGGGACGATGGGGGTGGTGGGGATCAGCGGCTCGGTGCACAGCGAGGAGGAAGCCGGGCCGCCGCCGCCGAACTCCCCGTGAGCGTCCAGGCTGGTGAGCTCGCCCAGGGGCTGCGCGCAGGGCGACTTCTCCACGAATTGTTCTGCAAGAGAACCGACCGTGGCGGCTGGTGCTGCGCGCGAGGATGCAGGACGGAGAGCCGCACAAGGGACACAGGGGCCCGGACTTGACCTTGGGAAAGTGACGCTCAGAAGCTGCAGGAAGGCGGCCGAGAAGCCACCGTTCTGTAAATCTACCTGCGCTTCCCGAGGGCGGAGCCCAGGGCTCGCTAAGGGAGGTTCGCCACCGGGACTGGGGCCCCCGCCGGAGAGCAGACGTGGGAGGCCAGAACGGCTGCGATCACGGTGCCTCAAGAGCAAGGACTCCCGTTTGCATCGGTCCCCAGTCCTAGACGGCACAGCCCCCTGGACAGCAGAGAGACTTCTGTCCGGGGGAGAGCCAGGCAGTGAAGAGAAGAGCCCTTCCGCCCGCCGGGAGGAACCTGCTCCCCTCGGACCTGCCCTCTCCACAGAAAAGGAAACGCGGGTGCGCGTGGAGAGGCTGTTAAAGAGAGAAAGCGAAGTCACTTCGCCTCTGCCTGGCCCTCGCTGCCGGGCTGCAGGACGGTAGGTTTGGCGCATGTGCAGCCCTCCGGGCCCGGGGCCTCAGGGAAGACCGGCCTGCGGCAGGTCAAACCACAGCGGGCCGCTCCGGGCCATTTTCGGACAAAAAGGTGTGAGGATTGAGGAAACGGCCCCAGCCCCAAGCGAGCAGGCGCAGCAGAGTAGGCAGGAGGCAGGAATCCGCTACCAGGAGCCAAACATCTCCCCCCACCGCCGATAAGGGCCCGGGACTCCACCAGTCACTTTGACGGAGTACAGGGGGCCTTCAGTCATTATCCCAATTATCGGGCAGCCCTTAAAAAAGAAACCACTTGAATCTGCGACGCGACACTGACCGCCCTACAGCTCTCTCTATTCTAAGTGTCCCCCCAGGAACCGAAGTCAGTTCTAAACCTAGAACTGTGCCTCACAGACGCCGACAGTGTTTTATTGTCTGTATTTCTCCTTGACTTGGTTCGAGCGTTTTCGCCTTTTCTTCTTGCACAGTACCAATCCGACTCCTGGGAAGGTTTTCAGTGACAACTAATTATCCAGTCATTTATCTCATCCTTATATTTTCAATGGAAAACCTTATCCTCTAAGAACAGGTCCAGGAGCTCCCTCACCTAACGCCTTCCCCGGGACTGAAGCAGCAGCCCCGGCAATGTCCCTGTTTCCTGGCCATCCCCAAACCCGAGCTCCCTCCGCCTCCCACCAACCAGTGCAGCCAGTGCATCTGGGCTTCCCAGTGCTGGGCTGGGCAGCGGAGGAAGCAGAGGAAGAAGAAAGCGACACGGAAATGCTTTCGAACAATGTCCAGCGTCAATGACGTCTCAAAAGAAAAGTTTTTCTAAAGGGAAAGTCGGAGGCTGTGATTGCAAACAGACTCACAGTCTGGCCTCCACCCTGGCTTCCACAGCTCAGGAGGGGTTCGGACCGTATTCTCTCTCAACAGAACCCCGTCTTTCTCTGTGGGACCCCCTAAAGGAGACTGAGGGACCCCTAAAGGGGGTGGGAGTGACCACCGATTCCTCCAGGGGGACGCTTAGCCACAGACGGGGTGTGTGGGGAGGGAGGGGTGGCGGCTCTGGGAGCTGGGCTCCGTTTAGAGTTTAGACCTGGTTTTTTTTTTTTTTTTTTTTCTCAGAAAACAAACAGACCAGGAGGCAGTGTTGAAAGGACAGTGGCGGTTTCCCAGGCCGCCGTCTGTCCTTCTGGGGGGAACTGGAACCTGAAACGTCTTTTCCTGCCGGCTACCAGACTGTGACGGGGCAGCGAGAAAGGACCCGGGAGCCCCCAAACGGGAGTGGGCACCGTGGGCAAATCCCGCACCAAAGCTTTGGAACTGGGGGTTGGTTTTCCCCCTGCCGGCCTGGGGTTGCTGGGCGGGTTCAGGGTCAGAGGGAGGGTGGGTGAGAAAGGCCAGGAAAGAGCCGGAGCCGCGGAGGAGAGACATTTGGGCGCTGTGTTTTCTGGAGCCCTTCCAGCGCCTTCCTCCTTGGTCCTGAGCGGCTCCGGGGTTTTAACTCTCTTTTCTTCTGCCCAGGCCCCTGGCATTTCATCTCTAGGACCCCATCTTTCATGTTGTTGTTGTTGTTCGGGGTGAGAGATGTTTAGATTGTTGGGAAAATAAAGGGGAGGAAGGAAAAAATTGGGAGAGTTAAAAAGACATATCTAGCTTGCTATTTGACGTTTTTTGCTGTGTTAGGGCTACCAAGCTGGTCGGGGTATGTAAGCATTACTTCCTGGGGCCCCAGGAGGGGACCATGAGGACACTTCTATCCGTTGAAAAGGGACAGTGAAACCACATCATTCCCTGGTGCTAAGGGACCACAGTCCCTTTCCTCCCCGCCGCCGGGAGGCTGCTATAAATGGTAACGGTTGTTGCACAAACAGTGTCGCTAAAAGTTGAGGAATCTGGGAAATGGTTACCGGCTAACGTCTTTGCCAACCTCTCCTGCCATGACGGCGCTTACAAAACGAAGTCTTATCGATCAGCCCAGGACTTCTGAGAAGAAAACGGCTCTCGGGGAGAGCTGGCTTCTCCCACAGCCCTGGACTGTGGTTTTAAGAACTAACCCCGTTTGATTTTAGTCTATCCAGTCGGAAGGAAAACAAAATTAAACCCGTTTCTAGGGAAGTCGCCTGCAGACTCCTTGAATTCAAATGCACAAGCAGGTGTAACCCGCAGCGTAAATCCTGTTGCATCTTTAAAAATGGGTTTTATTAGCCGAAACCGGTTTGGCTCAAGTGGATAGAGCATCGGCCTGTGGACTAAAGGGTCCCGGGTTCAATTCTGGTCAAGGGCATGTATGTACCTTGGTTGTGGGCACATCCCCAGTGGAGGGTGTGCAGGAGGCAGCTGATGGATAGTTCTCTCTCAATGATATTTCTAGCTCTCTGTCCCTCTCCCTTCCTCTCTGTAAAAAAAATCAATAAAATATTTTTAAAAAATAAAAATGGGTTTTATTACAAAATAAACTGGGTATTATTATTATATGTCCTTATTTATTATTTATTGTTATATATATCATCCCAACAGAGTTAGGCACCCACACCCACTCCTCCTGGGGTTTTAGGCAAAACGGGGAGCGCCCGCCGCCTGAACGAAGTGCGAACCCGCTTGTACCTCAGCCGCTGGAGCTCCCCAAGAAAACGGGGGCCTTAAAGGAAAAAACCTCCACCCCCGACCTTGGCCTTGGCCAGAGTCAGGCTGCGGTGCGGGAGCCGGGAAAGGCGGCCGCCCCCCGCACCCCCTACAGCCCGGGGACCGGGGCCCGGGCGGCCGGACGCGCAGCTCCCGCCTCTGCCCCCGCGGGCGGCGGGGCCGCACTCACCCAGGGGTTTGATGGTGTTCTCCGCCGCCTCCTTGTCCTTGGAGCCGCCGCTGGACATGAGCGCCGCGATGGAGAAGGCGTTGGCCCGGGAGGAGAGCTGCGGCTTGGGCGACGCGGCGAACGCCATGGCCCCGGGGGCGCGGTCCTGCCCGGGGACGGGGCGCGCCGAGGCGCCGGCCGGCTGCCCCGCGGGAGACAAAGACCGCGGCGCGGCGCCGAGTTTCCGAGCGCGATCGCCGCGCAGCCGGGGCCTCCCGGGCAGTCCGTCCCGACCGCCCGAGAGCGCCGCACCCGCCTCCCCGCTCCCGCACCGCGCACGCCGGGGCCGCGGAGCCTTCGAACCGCCGGAGAGGACGGGACGCGCTCGGCTCCGCCCGGAGCGCAGGCACCGGCGCGCGGCTGGACCACGGGCTGCGCCGCCGGGCGCAGGGGACCGGCCCCCGCCGCGCAGAGCCCGGGTCCCGCAGCACCCCGCCGCGGCCTCCCTCTGTTCCCCTCGGGGACAGCCGGAGGGACAGTTGAGAGAGCCCCGGAGAGGGCGCGACACGGGGAGCCCGATCGCCGCGCACGCCGCGCCCCCAGGACTCTGCGCCCGGTGCTCGCAGCCCCGCGCCTTAATCTGCCGGCGGCGCCGTCCCCGCGGCCCCAGCCAGTCAGCGCCGGCCCACGTCACCGCTTCCGGGGCCGCCGCCGGGCGGGGGGCGGGGAGGGGAGGGAAGGGCGCCCCGGGCGCAGAGCCTGCGTGGCCAACCCCCGCCGCGAAGCTGGCCCCCTTTGGGGAAAGGGGTGCTGCCACCCAGCTGGTCTCGGGGGGCACGGGGGTGCGCGCTGTCGCCCCGGGATGGACCCGCTGGTCTCGGGGGGCACGGGGGTGCGCGCTGTCGCCCCGGGATGGACCTGCTGGCATTTCTTGGCACCTAAACTCCGAGGTCCCGGGCGTGGCGCCGCGCGTGAGCCCAGACCAGGGGGAGATTCGGGGTTCCCGCTGCGGCCCCGGGACAAAGATGAGTCCCCCCGGCGCCCCAAGTCCCGAAGGCCGTTTGGAGACGCCAAGGAGGGAGGAGAGCGGTGCCCCGGGCCAGCCCGTTCTCGCGGTCGCCCCAGGGCCGGGTCCTGGGACTGGGTGGTCTCCAGTATCCGGGTGGTCTCCAATGTCAGGGGGGGGTCTCCAATGTCAGGGTGGTCTCCAGTGTCCGGGCAGTGTCCAATATTGGGGTGGTCTCCATTGTCGGGGGTCTCCAATGTCGGGGTGGTCTCCAGTATCGGGGTGGTCTCCAAAGTCGGGGTGGCCTTCAGTGTCAGGGTGGTCCCCAGGGGGGTCCCCAATGTCGGGGTGATCTCCAGTGTTGGGGTGGTCTGCAGTATCGGGGGTCTGCAGTATCGGGGGTCTCCAATGTCGGGGTGGTCTCCAGTATCAGGCTGCCTGACAGCGGGCAGCGAGGCGCAGCCCAGTGAAGGCCGATAACGGGGTGCGGGTAAACTTGTGCAAAGGGTGGTGCGCGCACTCGCCGCCAGGGTTGGTGCCGCACAGCGGGGCGCCTCTCCCCGGGTCCCGTTCTGCTGGGGACTGGGAGAGGGGGCCCCAACCTCTGGGAAGGCGGGCGGGCGGGCGCTGTGCAGGGACACGCGGGTCGCGGCGGAGAGTGCGGGCCCAGGGCGCGGGCTGGGCTGACTCGGGACCGCTGCCCTCCAGGCCCGGCGCAGACCCGGCCTTCCCGGGGTTCTGGGGGGGCGGGAGGGGGTCGTCCTGTTGGCCGGGTTCAGCTTAAATAACTCAAAGTCTCTGAATTCGCGGGTAATCCGCTCCGGTGCCCGGTGGACACGCACCGGACCGCGCACGGATATTTGCGCGCTTCGCTGGTCTGTCCGGCGAGGAAGAGCCGCGCGGTGGCCGTAGAGGAGACACCCCACTTCCCACCGGCCTTCCACTTTTCTCGCCCGGCTCCCCGGCTCCTGACGTGAACCCGGGAAGAGCAGAAAGTGGAAGCGGGAGGACACTTAGGGAGGCAAAGCGACACCGGCGGGAGAGTCTCCCTCAGCCCGTCCTGCCATTGCGGGGCCTTCGTTCCTAACGGGCTCTGCATGGAGGCGGCTGGGACACACTCTCTGCAGTCAGCCTGTCTCCTCTCTCTCTTTCTCTTTCTCTCTCCCCTCTCTTCTCTCTCTCTCTTCCTCTTCTCTCTCTTCCTCTTCTCTCTCTCTTCCTCTTCTCTCTCTTCCTCTTCTCTCTCTCTTTCTCTCTCTCTCTCCCCTCTCTTCTCTCTCTCTTCCTCTTCTCTCTCTTCCTCTTCTCTCTCTCTTTCTCTCTCTCTCTCCCCTCTCTTCTCTCTCTCTTCCTCTTCTCTCTCTTCCTCTTCTCTCTCTCTTTCTCTTTCTCTCTCCCCTCTCTTCTCTCTCTCTTCCTCTTCTCTCTCCCTCCCCTCTTCTCTCTCTCTCCCCTCTCTTCTCTCTCCCCTCTCTTCTCTCTCTCTTCCTCTTCTCTCTCTTCCTCTTCTCTCTCTCTTTCTCTTCTCTCTCTTCCTCTTCTCTCTCTCTTCCTCTTCTCTCTCTTCCTCTTCTCTCTCTCTCCCCTCTCTTCTCTCTCTCTTCCTCTTCTCTCTCTTCCTCTTCTCTCTCTCTTCCTCTTCTCTCTCTCTTCCTCTTCTCTCTCTCCCCTCTCTTCTCTCTCTCTTCCTCTTCTATCTTCCTCTTCTCTCTCTCTCCCCTCTCTTCTCTCTCTCTTCCTCTTCTCTCTCTCTCCCCTCTCTTCTCTCTCTCTTCCTCTTCTATCTTCCTATTCTCTCTCTCCCCTCTCTTCTCTCTCTCTTCCTCTTCTCTCTCTCTCCCCTCTCTTCTCTCTCCCCTCTCTTCTCTCTCTTCCTCTTCTCTCTCTCTCCCCTCTCTTCTCTCTCTCTTCCTCTTCTTTCTCTCTTCCTCTTCTCTCTCTCTCCCCTCTCTTCTCTCTCTCTTCCTCTTCTCTCTCTCTTCCTCTGCTCTCTCTCTTCCTCTTCTCTCTCTTCCTCTTCTCTCTCTCTTTCTCTTCTCTCTCTCTTCCTCTTCTCTCTCTCCCCTCCCTTCTCTCTCTCTCTTCTCTCTTCCTCTTCTCTCTCTCTCCCCTCTCTTCTCTCTCTCTTCCTCTTCTCTCTCTCTCTCCCCTCTCTTCTCTTCTCTCTCTCCCCTCTCTTCTCTCTCTCTCCCTCTTCTCTCTCTCTTCCTCTTCTCTCTCTCTTCCTCTTCTCTCTTCCTCTTCTCTCTCTCTTCCCTCTCTTCCTCTTCTCTCTCTCTCTTCCTCTCTCTCTCTTCCTCTTCTCTCTCTCTTCCTCTTCTCCTCTCTTTCTCTTCCTCTTCTCTCTCTTCCTCTCCTCTCCCTCTCTTTCTCTTTCTCTTTCTCTTTTTCTCTTTCTCTTTCTCTTTCTCTCCTCCCCTCCTCACCCCTCCCCTCCCCCTCCTCTCTCTCAAGGCAGGGCGGGTCTCCCTAGCAGAGCAGTGGCCCAGCCAGCTCAGGGCTCACAGAAGCCTGAGGCTGAACCTCAGGCCTAGGTCCTGGTCCCTGACCCCGCTGCCGCTTGGCTGTGCCTGCAGGGCACACAGTAGGGCTAAATCGGGCTTAGAGCGGAGGCTTTCCCAGAAAACCTCGGTCAGAGAGAGAGACGAAGCCAGCCAGGCGCCTAACCATCAGTTTCCAATCTTTGCTCCACTGCTGTTTGGGGACACCCAGACCCAACCCAGACCCCCCAGCTATACAAGCCTCCCCTCTCCCGCCCCCCTCAGTTCAAGAGTGACGCTTCCCTCTCTCCAGCGCCAGGCGCACCCTGGCCCGTTCCAGCCTCCCAGGTTCAGAATGTGACCAGGAAGGAAGACTTTGGTTGAGTTTTGGTGGAGGTGATGGTGTGTGTGTGTGTGTGTGTGTGTGTGTGTGTGTGTGTGTTAGGGGCGTGATGTCAGGATTAGTGTAGAATTTAATATGTGCTCTGCTGGTATTAGTTTTCAAAAACCTCAGTGTAAAAACCTGGCCATTGCTTTTTCTACACGCAGGGAATGCCGTGTTTTTTCTCATTGTGTCACTGGGCCAGACCCGAGTGTGAGTGACATCACGGGAAGGCATTTTAGAGGAAGCTCAGTGGGCAGAGGCAGAGGCTGCCGTCCTGTCACCGGGAGAAGGAGAGGGAAGCTCAGTGGGCAGAGGCAGAGGGCAGCCCCCTCGCCGGGGAGTGGAAAAGGCGCCTTTCCACAGCTGGGGCGCCAGCGGGAGCTCCTGGGGCCTGACAAACTGCATCTCCTGGCGCTGAGATATCTGCAGGAAATGTATATGCTACAACGTAACTCTCGGGCACCGTGTCCTCCCTTGGATTTATTGCCTTTGCCAATCAATACAGCGCTACAGAAACGGCCAGTGCCCGGCAGAGAGGTGCTGTGGGGGGCGGGGCGGGGGGACTCCCAGGCGTGAGGGTTGAATTCCGAGGCCCTCCAACCCCCTCCCCCTCCCCCCGAGTTAGGGCAGGTTGACACGCAAAACCTCTAAAGAGGCTGGAACGAAGCAACCCCATTAACAATCCCTACCCCCCCTGCCCCCCACCACCCCGTCTCAGGCCGAGGACAGGCCAGACGTGCGTGCTGCTTGGACGCAAAGCGCCTTGGACTCCAGAGACTATGTCCTGCCTGCACCCCGTGGGAGCCCGAGGCTTTGCCTGCGTGGGGCCCACCACCTCCCGTTTCCTCACGGGCATTAAAACAGGGCCCCCCGTTGATGCCCGCCCGGAACACGGCCGGATGAGGTAGCACCTGACACACCCATACCGTTGAGTAACCTTGACACCTACCCCCCTTTGAGTAACACATTAAGTACAGAGTTTTACTACGTTTAATTTTGGGACTGCAATTCCGAGATCCATTGCAGAGCTGTGGACAGGCTGGAACTGTGCCCGGAGAAGGGGGTATGGGGTGGTGGGGAGGGGGCATTAGATCCTGCTGCGCTGCGGAGGACACACGGTGGAGGTCAGTTACAGGACCCCATTCTGAGGAGGACCGGACGGGGCCTCATACTCACCGCCCTTCCAAATCCTCCTTTGCAGCTTCCGCAACTCAGAATCGTCCAGTCCAGAGCTGGAAATGTGCCCAGAGAATTGGGGTCCCCGCGTCCCTGCAGCCTTGGCCCACGGGGCAGGGGCTGGCCCGCTATGTCGCTGCCTGGGGCAGTGGACAGGAAGGGGCCAGAGGCCAGCAGGCACCTGCCTGTGAGCCCCAGACAGGAGGTGGGGGGAGGCGGGTTGCTCAGCACCAGGACAGCCATCCAGCCTCATCCTTCCTGGTGAAGCTTCAAAAACACAGGGACGCCCGCCTGCTGGCTCAGGGGTTGAGCATCATCCATGAACTCTGAGGTGGGAGCATGTGTGTGTGTGTGGCGGGGGGGGGGGGGGGGGGGATGCGAGCCGATCCCCAATGTGGGACCTGCAGGAGGAGCTGGACAAGGGTGCTCTCTCATCACTGATGTTTCTCTCTCCCTCTCCCTCCCTCATAAAAAATACTTTTTAAAAAAGGCACAGGGATGGGTCTGTGGGTTTCTCAGTTCAGTGACTGCAGGGGAAAGACTTTGAAGAGGGGGTGGGGAGGCCGCTGTGCAGATCTCCGTGCTCCCCCCACCCTCCCCCTGGGCAGTGCCCCTCGCCTTGATGTCCTAGTGCGCAGAGAGGCGGTCCCAGCCTTTCCTCGGAGGAGGGGGGGAGAGGGAGGGGGCAGGGGGAGCAGGCTCACAGCACACCCTGCCGAGGTTCCCTTTTCAGGACACCCCAACGGCCCAGGAGCCTCGCCCCCCCCCCCCCCCCGCAGCAAGCGGGGCGCCTCCCCAGCGTGGGGTGCATTGGGAGGCAAAGGACAGCTCCCCCTCCTCCCCCTCCTCCTCCTCCGAGGCCCACGGTTGTCCCCAGACTGTCCCGGTGGCCTGTGTTCGCGTCCCACCTGAGAACACTCTTTCCCGGTTCTTCCGGGAGCTGCTGGCTTCGGGGCCGCCAGGCACCCAGGCTTCCTGACCTGGGGAGGTCAGGTGCGCTACTCGGTGTGAAACTCCAGCGCTATCCCAAGACAACAAAGAAAGCTCTCTGACCCTGTGAGCCAGGGATGCTGACCGCTCTCCCCGAAGCCGGCTCTCCCTCCCTCCTCCTCCAACCCTCCTCCTCCTCCTCCAACCCTCCTCCTCCTTCTGCAACTCTCCTCCCCCTCCTCCAACCCTCCGCCTCCCTCTTCTCCAACCCTCCTTCCCCTCCTCCAACCCTCCTCCTCTTCCAAACCTCCTCTTCCTCCTCCAACCTTCCTCCTCCTCCTTCTGCAACCCTCCTTCCCCTCCTCCAACCCTCCTCCTCCTCTTCCAAACCTCCTCTTCCTCCTCCTACCCTCCTCCTCCTTCTCCAACCCTCCTTCCCCTCCTCCAACCCTCCTCCTCCTCTTCCAAACCTCCTCTTCCTCCTCCAACCTTCCTCCTCCTCCTTCTGCAACCCTCCTTCCCCTCCTCCAACCCTCCTCCTCCTCTTCCAGACCTCCTCTTCCTCCTCCAACCCTCCTCCTCCTCCTTCTCCAACCCTCCTCCTACCCCTTTTCCTCACCCTGCTCCTCCAACCCTCCCCTAGGGATCTCCCTGCCTCTCCACCAACCCCTGCTAGGGATCCTGCCTCTAATGAAAGCTTAGCTGTCTGTCCCTTGTGAATCAGCTGCATGAGTTTTGCTTTTTAAAATTCCCCCATTCAAATATTATTTAACTCATTAAATAAAATATTTAATTACTTAAATAAAATGTTATTTAATTGTTACTTAATTTTTGGTGCCCCCTTAAGTCTGGGGCTCTCACTCTAGTCCCGGCCCCAATAGCCAGGTTTAGAATTGGATGGAAATTACCTTGATGCTAAACATCAGAGGAGGGATTCCAACACAAATTTCTAGCTTCCACAGCTTCTCTCCTGCCCTGACTGACGGGGGCACTGGCCGGGTGAAGCGGGAACACCCACGGGAGGAAGTAAGTGGACAGAGGAGGAGTGTGGGAGCCCAACCTCCAGGGCAGACCCGTTAGGCCGGCCTGGATGGGGCCCGCTGTGGCCAGAGGGGCCACCCCGCATGCTTCCGGAGCTGCAGCTTTGCAGATGTTTAAAAGGAACTCAGAGCGAAAGGAGAGGCCTCGGGAGAAGAGCAGCCACAGCGGGCTTGCAGGCAGTGCCCTTCCTCCCACACAGCGGAGCCCGTTCTGGATGTGTCGCCCAGTTATACTGAGAGATGGCGCCTCTGGACGATGACCAGCCTCCCACCCACCAGCTGCCCCGTCCCCTCGGGTGATCACTGGGGCACCTCTGCCTTGGGTCTTCCGGAGCTGGCGTGCGGCTGTTGGGCTGCACACCAGCCTGCCTCTCCGGAGGTGCAGAAGATCAAGGTGAGGAAGACACAGACAGCAAGTAGCCCTCCCACACCTCTGCCGCTAGCTCCCATCGAGAGTCACCCAGAAGCCACCAGGAAAGTGCATCTTAGTCCCTGCGAAGGGCAACATATGCCCAGGAAGGGCATGGATCCCTGTTCCCAAAGCCACCATGCTCCAGTGACTTGAAGCCTGCACTACACGGGGAGCACAGGCGTGTGCGCAGAATAAAAGGCAGAGCCGCAGGGCATTGCTCATTCGGCCAGTGCCGTCTGTGCTTGCTCTGGTGCGGCCACTGTGCTAGGTCCCAGGAACAGACCAGCCATCAGAACCCTAACGTTCCTGCCCTGTGCAGCCCACATGCTGGCGGAGACAGGAACAGGTCTGTAAAAACCACAAGGAAGAGAAACTGGCCAAAACCGGTTTTGCTCAGTGGATAGTGTCGGCCCTGCGGACTTAAAGGTCCCAGGTTCGATCCCCTTCAAGGGCACTTACCTTGGTTGCGGGCACATCCCCAGTAGGGGGTGTGCAGGAGGCAGCTGATCCATGTTTCTCACTCATTAATGTTTCTAACTCTCTGTCCCTCTCCCTTCCTCTCTGTAAAAAATCAATAAAATAGATTTAAATTTATAAAAAGAAGAAAGAGAAATTGTAACAAGGACTTGAGAAAACAAGGAGCAAAGATAGCAAACTCAACCTTCTTGGGGCATTCCTTCATTCTGGACCAGGCACTGGCTTACTGGGGCGGGGATGTGTTTGGATAATTTGCATACAATCCTCCCTGCCCAACAAGGATTCAGAGGCCAGCTGGAGATGGATAAAACAGCATGGATATATATTAAACACACACACACACACACACACACACACACACATTCATTCTCCTCAGCTCTGAGCTGAAAGAAGTCTTGGGATGTGTGGGCACCCTGGCTCCATGGCAAGCACAAATAAGGCAGAGCTAGGCACGAACAGAGAGCCTTGCACAGGAAGGTGTGGGGCCCGGCATCTGAAACACGTGTTTGTAGCAAGCTGTGCTGGGCTTCCACATCTGTAAAGTGTGGGGACCGAGGACAATGAGGACATCATTGTGAAGATGACATGGAGTGGTGTCCCTGTGGGACCAATCCTGAGACTTGGGAGGAAACCCCTTTGTGATTTAGGGCTGATGCCCATCAGATCTGATCACGGAGTGTGTGTGAGAGCTCCAGGTGCCATGCTCTGGGAATGTTAGGAACAGCTTCCTCCCCGGGGCCCGAGAGGCTCTGGGTCTCGCCCGGGGACTCGCTTGGGACCCCCGTGCCCTGGCGAGCAGGGGGGTGGGGGGGTCCTCACCCATGTGCCAAGGAGGCCTCTGCTGCGAACACTCGCTGCTTTGAAAGGCTGAGGCCCGGAGCCCACCTCCCGCTGCGTCTCCTCCTGTGAACGGAGGTGGAGGGAAGGCGCTTGGAGAGCAGCTCAAGGTCCGGATGCTGGTTCCTCAGCGCATCACACAGCCTTTGTGCGCTAAATACCTGCAGGCGCTGCGCTTGGGCTTTGCAAGAAATAGGTAACGTTGGTAAGAGCAGCAGGCGGGGCATTGGCAGGTGCATGCTCACAGCTGCAGACAGTGAGGCTGGGGAGGCTGGCCGGCCTCCACCCACCTGGAATCCAGCACCAACTCGCTGGGGCTGCGGCCTGGAGGCAGAGGGAGGGCTGGATTCTCTGCGTCTGTTTGGAAACTGCAGCGTCTTTGTTATCTGCCCACGAGGACCCCGGCTTTATGCCTCTAACCTGGGCCCCGTGGTCGGCAAACTCATTAGTCAGCAGAGCCAAATCGCAACAGGACAACGATTGAGATTTCTTTGGAGAGCCACATTTCTTAAACATAAACTTCTTCTAACGCCACTTCTTCAACATAGACTCGCCCAGGCCGTGGTATTTTGTGGAAGAGCCACACTCAAGGGACCAAAGAGCCGCATGTGGCTCGCGAGCTGGTTTGCCAACCACAGGTAGGCAGTTAGAGACAGGAGTCTGGGAGGCTCACACCAGAGGAAACCCCAAGGAGGCACGTTTTTTGAGGTCCGTGGGCCCCTGAGCTGTGTGGGCTGCTCTGAGCCTCAGTTTCCCTAGCTGTGAAGAACGCCCCGGGAGCGCAGGGAGCCCCCGCAGTTGGGGCGATGCCACCGCGAGAAACCAGGGGTGCTGATGTGTCCAGCCCCGGGGCTTGCAGGGCGAACCCCCGCCTCTCCCATCTGGGGTCCGCTGCTCCCTCCCACCAGCCCACCCCGGCGCCGCAGCGACCTGGGTCCCAGACCTTCTCCTTGGAGAGGCCGAGGGGCCCAGGGCGCCCTGCCCCGCTCCACCTCCTGCCCCACCGGGGACTCCAAAGGGGTGTCCGCCTCCTGAAGGCGCTTCCCGGGCCGCACTGCTGGGGTGTCTCTGAAAGACCGCGTTTTTGGAGAAGCGGACCCTAACCCATTTCCCCTGCAGACCCACAGGCCCCCCCCCCTGAACCCCTGGGGCGGGACTCCTGTCTCTAACCGCCTACCCAGGGTCTGCAAACTGCGGCTCGCGAGCTACCTGCGGCTCTTTGGCCCCTGAGTGCGGCTCTCCCACAAAACCCCACGGCCTGGGCGAGTCTGTGTTTAGAAGCGGCGTTAGAAGAAGGTTAAGTTTAAAAAATGGGGCTCTCCAAAGACATTTCCATCCTTGTCCCGTTGCTATTTGGCTCTGAGGATGAATGAGTTTGCCGACCACGGGGCTGGTTTGGAGGCGGAAAGCCCGGGTCCTGGTGGGCAGATAGCAAAGACGCGCGTTTCCGGCCCCGGGGCTGTGGGAGCCGGAGCCCCCGGGGGACGGGCCGGCTGGGACGGGGACCGCGCTGGCGGCGGGGCTCCCGGCCGCCCGCCGGGTATCAGCGCTTTTATCAGGCTCGGCTCTCAGGACGGCGCCGCGGAGCTTTACCCCATTAGCGGGCGGGTGGGGGCTGGGTCCCCGCTTCGGGCGCCCGGAGAGAGGGCGCGGCCGGCCGGTCCGTCCAGAGCCGCCTTTCCCTGGCTGCGCGCTCACCCCCTGGCTCCCGGTTCCCGTTCCACCCTGACTGTCTCTGCAGCGCTGGACCCGATCCCTGAGCTTCCCCAGCCTCAGTTTCTCATCTGTGAAATGGGCGCTTAGGATGGTCATGATCGCCAAAACCGGTGTGGCTCAGTGGGTAGAGCCTCAGCGAGGGGACTGAAGGGTCCCAGGTTCGATTCCGGTCAAGGGCATGGACCTTGGTTGCGGGCGCATCCCCAGTGGGGGCTGTGCAAGAGGCAGCTGATCGATGTTCCTGACTTTCTGTCCCTCTCCCTTCCTCTCTGTAAAAAATCAATTAAAAATATTTTTTTTTTTACAAAAAAAGAATGTCATGAGAAGAAAAAGGCAACAATAAAAATTATGAGCAACAAATACCCACCCATCAACAAGTGAGTCTAAAAATCAAGGGAATGAAAAATCTGATGAACAGAAAAAACGGGTGACTCTCCTAGAATCAGGGGCACGGAAAGGGAGTGGACTGACAATTCTTGGGGAGAAACGGGGGTGGGAGGTGCAGGAAGAGACTGGACAGAAAGGGTACACCTATGGATGAGGACGGTGTGGGGGGAGGTAAGGGCAGAGGGTGGGGTGGGCACCGGGTGGAAGGGAAATATGGGGGGGAGAGGAACATTGTAATTAATAATCTGAACAATCAAGGTTTTTAAACTAAAAAAAGAATGTCATGAAAATTAACTAAAATGATGCCCATTAAGTGCTATGCCGATTACCTAACACACACACTTGTGTTACTGCTATCATTACACTAGCATTGTATCTGCTTTTAAAAATATATATTTTATTGATTTTTTTACAGAGAGGAAGGGAGAGGGACAGAAAGCTAGAAACATCGATGAGAGAGAAACATCCATCAGCTGCCTCCTGCACACACCCCACTGGGGATGTGCCCGCAACCAAGGTACATGCCCTTGACCAGAATCGAACCCGGGACCCCCTCAGTGCACACGCCAACGCTATATCCACTGAGCCAAACCGGTTTCAGCTTTATCTGCTATATTGTTGTTGTTGTTGTTGTTATTATTATTATTAAAAAAGAGGTGAAGAGAGGAAACGAGGCTGAACAGTTCAAAGAGGTCCAGAGATCCCTCACAGAACTGCTGGTTGTATTCACAAGGGACAGGGTTGAGTCTGACCCGCCACTTCATCTCTGTGCCTCAGTGGCCGCACCTGTAAAATGGACAGAACACCAGTGCCCGAACCCATCACTCTTTTTAAAAAATATATGTATTTTATTGTGTGTTTTTTTGTTACAGAGAGGAAGGGAGAGGGATAGAGAGTTAGAAACATTGTTGAGAGAGACATTGACCAGCTGCCTCCTGCACATGCCTTCTGCACACCCCCGACTGGGACGTGCTCACAACCAAGGCACATGCCCTTGACTGGAATGGAACCTGGGACCCTTCAGGCCGCAAGCCGATGCTACGTCCACTGAGCCAAACCGGTTAGGGCCCCCGCACCCATCACTCTGGTGCACACTAATGGGTAGATGCTGAGCCAGAGCAGGCTCTCTCTAAGCGCAGGCTAATGCTATTGTTTATAGCAAAATGTTTGCACAAACCACAGACTTCAGATTAAAAAAAACCAACTCCCCAGAAGCTGGCTACTGTCTCCGGATTCTCAGGGGATATTCAGGGGTCCGGGGCTCAGTTTGGAGCTGAAGGTCAGGCCTGCGAATGCTGGGAAAGGGAGTGTGAATCACCCTGGCCCCAGGGTTTCCTCTGCATTCCCATCACAATGCCCTATTGACAGGGCGCATTCAGAGATAAAAGCTCAACAGCAAAATCAGTCACAGTTATTTTCCCCGTTGGCTGCTAAGAGATTAGCACTCACTGCAACCCCAGTATTGTCAGGGAGGGTGGGTCTGTTTCTAATCAGTAAAGTGTAATTAGCAAAGCAAGACTAATTATTAAAGTGACCTTCTAAGTAGTGAATGTTTGCGAATGGTCCTTAAGTGGGATGTGCTTGGCGCGCAGCCCAGTCCTGAAGGACCGAGCTCCCCTGGAGCCAGCCCCAGCCCTTCAGCTTCCCCCAAAGCCTAGAAGGACGTTCTTCCTCTGGCCAGGAGGGCAGGTGGCTCGGAATAATGGCTACCTGATTGGCACCTACGTGTGCCATCTTATTTTAGTCCCCAGATAAGCAAGGCCCAGAGAGGTTGTGTAACTTACAATAAAGCACACAGCTAATAGGTGGCGGAGGACAGGTTTGAGTTCTTGCCTGCGTTACTCCAAGGCTCCTACGCCCCCATCTCCTGGATTTTAGCCCCCACTCTTTTGCTCCTCTACAAACATTTCACAGCTGGCCAGTAACTCGGGGAGTCCAGAAACAAACGGCACACGCCGGCCAGTTCTCTGCTTCCTGCAGGAGGGGAGACAATAAATCCCTCGCAGGGGTCTGAGGGCCTCTGCTGCACCTGGTGACTTCTTGTCTGTCCCTCCCCCTTTCTGCCACAATTCCCTTTTTTTTTGTAAAACCATGGCATGCTTTTTATATTGTAGTAGAGACCCTGTGCACGAAATTCATGCATGGGTAGGGTCCCTAGGCCTAGCTGGTGATCAGGGCCGATCTGTGGGGCAACTGGTGGGGGCAGGCCTGGTACCACCTGCTTGCCGGTCCCACCTGTCTCCCTATGCAGAGCGGCCAGTGGGGCCATGGGGGGGAGGTGTACCCCACTGGTACCCACCTTGGCTGGCCTGGGGGCCTGGGGGCTGGGGGCTGGGTTGAATGTCTGCCCCCTGATGGTCAGTGCACATCATAGTGACCGGTCATTCCATTTGGGTGATTTGTATATTAGGCTTTTATTAGATAGGATAAAGTTAGTGATACAGGGTCGGGCAAAAGGGCATGGGTTGGCACACCCACTGACATAGTGTGGGTGTAGCTTCTGGGCCCTTGTGATCCGAGATGCAAAGGAAATCTGTATTTCTCATGTCTGGTTTCTTGGTGTTGTTTCTATTTGGGGGCAAGCTTTCCCCTGGGGTCACAAGAGGACGATGGGTCAGCAGGTCTCCCGGAGGCGATGTCCCTCCTTGTTTGCGCCCCAATAGTCTCTCTCCTGCCGTTGCACCTGCAGGGAAAGGAGCCAGGACATGTCTTGGCATCTCCTTGGCCCCGGTTTAGGGATCATGTGCCTTGAACCCATAACCACGATCAAAGGATTCGGGCACACTGGTTGGCCTACCACTCGGGGCCCTACCCCTGGAGCTGGGGTGTTGGAATCCTCCCAAACCACAAGACTGAGACCAGGATAGGGGTGACTTCATTAAGGAAAAATGAGATCGCTTCTGGGCCATGCTGGAGCTTGGGAAACCTCGCCTGAGAAGGTTTTTTTTTTCCTTTCAGGAAACCTGGACTGTGTTCCCCAAATGAGGCTGTGCAGGAGCCAGGCTGCTTCAGAGGGTGCCTGTGTTTGCACATTCCAGGCGCGAAGAACAGCCTTTACATTTTTCAAATGGTTGGAGGGGGAAAACCGAAAGAAGAATCCTATCTTATAAAGAGAAAATTATTTGAAATTCTAATGTCAGTGTCCACGAAGCTTTATTGTTGGGGTTGGCCCACGTTTCCTCCTAAGGGTTAGACAGTAAATATTTAGGCTTGCAGGCCATATGGTCTCCGTCACCGTGTCCAACTCGGCCATCAGAACAGCCACCAGCAATGCGTAAACAAGCGAACGTGGCCGGGTTCTGATAATACTTTATTTGTGCACGCTGCGATTTGGCGTTCATACAATTTTCACATGTCACAAAATATCATGCTTTAATTTTTATTGAGGCACTTAAACATGCAAGGATCATTTCTTCTTCTTTTTTTTTTTGGCCAGTGGGCTGTATAAAAATAGGAGCGTGGCCAGATGTGGCGCACAGGCCACCCCTGGCACACCCCAGGTGTCCCGGCTGCTTTGACAGCACAGAGGCAGAGCGGAGGAGCTGGGCGGAGGCCTGAGATGTGTCTTAGTTGGGTCTTTACCAAAGGGTGCTGCCCCTTCCTCTCCAATGGCACTCCTCAAGCTTTCATTTGCATACAAAGCACCTGGGAGAGTGACTTGTTACAATACAGAATCTACCCTAGCCCGTGTCCCTCGGTGGTTAGAGCTTCCACCCTTGCATCCAAGAGTTGCAGGTTTGATTCCAGTCAAGGGCATGTACCTGGGTTGCTAGTTTGGGGCCCCATGCAGAAGGCAACCAAATCGATGTGTCTGTCTCACGTTGATGTTTCTCTCTCTCTCTCTCTCTTTCTCTCTCTCCCTCCTTTCCACTCTCTCTGCAAAGCAATGGAAAAAATATCCCCGGGTGAGGATTAATAACAACAACAAAACTCAGAGAGTCTGCATTTCGGCAGTTCCCCAGGTAGACCACCTTTGGAGGCGTTTCCATCATCTCCTCAGGGTCTTCTAGAGAAGAGACCTCGGGGAAGCACCTCCCTTGCTCCACCCCCACGTGAATTAGACTCATTTTCGCAGGCGGATTCTTAGAGAACCCTTGATTGAGACGCTTTAGCAGAGATGTAGTGACAGACTCCCTGAGGACCGGGTAGCAGCCAAACAATTATCCTCAGAGCTGGTGCGACCTTGGTCATTTTTTTGTCCAGCAAAGGGTGATACCATGTATTTTAAATGCCAGGAATCATCTGATTATTATAGAATAAAGACTTTTTTTTGTGGGCTAATCTCCAACAGGTGACTGATAAAGGAGGAGTGAATACTGTTTATAGCATCTTGATTTCACACAAAGGCAGCGATTTAGGGATGCCGATTGCTAGCCAGCTGGTACCACCCTCCGCTCCTCACTTAGCGTTTATGACCTGCAGGGTCTATCTGTGCTCAGATAGGCTTACAGAGCAAGCTTGGGTTTTTATCTATTCTGTATATAGTAGCAAGACACACTGTCTAGAAAACCCATTAAACCCTTTCTCTGTTGGCTTCCTCTTTTCTTCTTCCCTTCACTCTCTCCTTGATGGACATCCATCTTGAATGTTTGACCTTTGTCTCTAATTTTAGTAAACTCCAAAGAAAGAAGCTTCCAAAAACACGCAGCTTTTATATTTGAGCCAAGAGAGAAAAGAGGAAGGGTATGTGCGTGGCAGACGTGAGCTTTGGGGCTCACAGAACTCGAATCAGAACTCAGGTCCTGGACAGCAAGGAGCAGCATCCAAGAGCCCCGAACGGCGGGTTGCGGGGGGCTGTAGAAACAGGACAGCCTGGCCCCTGATGGAGTGGGGGGTCTGCAAGGAGATGTGAGACATGTCACCCACACTGTTCAAACGGCGCTCAGGACGAGGGGGGTCCCCTGAGTGGAAAAGCACCCTTTGTGGCATTCTTCTTTTCCTTACTTGCTGATGACTCCGAGCTGGCTTCCGTCACACAACCCAGGCCTGCCAGCACCCTCGGCTTCCCAGAGAGGGATTGGCCACCTGGAACGAGGAGGCAGGTGGGAGCGAGGATTCCATGCAAAGGCTGCGAGGTCCAGGGCATCTGGAGGAGCTACCGATCTATTTTTTTTTCCAAATTGGAATAATTTATTCTAACAAAAGTACAAAGCATGGAAAAAGTGTGTTTGAATGATTTCAGAGTAGAGAAAGGTTCACACTCGCAGGCTGAGTGTTTAGCACCTTTCAACAGGGATGTTCAGAGTGTGGACACGTGGCGGCCCAGGTTCCGACCGAGGATCCGCATGCCTGGGTGTGCTGATCACAGAACAGTGGGTCACTTGGGTTTTCCTCTGCATGTTGAGAAGCTGTTCATGAAGTCACGGCTGGTGGTTAGGAGGTCGGAGCGAAAAGCTGAGGCAGAGGAGAGAGAGCCAGGCGATGAGGTCAGTCAGATGCACAGTCCGAAGGCGCTGACAATGCAGTACACGGTCTTGTTCTCCCATCGCACGGTGCAGCTTCCCTCAGTAGAGCTGTCCCAGAAGCAAGAACCGGCTGTGTGTAGCCCTGCTCCGTTCTTCTGCATAATTTTACAGGTCATGATGTATCTGAATGGCTTTCCCAGCTTGGTGAGTTTGTTCTCCTACGTTTGTGGTCCACTGGTTGACT
Organism: Antrozous pallidus; assembly: GCA_027563665.1. Lineage (NCBI taxonomy): Eukaryota > Metazoa > Chordata > Mammalia > Chiroptera > Vespertilionidae > Antrozous > Antrozous pallidus. The sequence goes on from CM050521.1 coordinate 81,295,265, forward strand.
CTGCTGTGCTGGTAGGTGTTGCCTCCGATGGCACTTTTATAGCCTTTTTCACCATGTTGCTCACTTTCGTCCACAACAAACGTAGTCTCTTCGCACTCTGACAGTCTTCCCTTGTCCCCGGCGTGTCACCTCCGCCGCCTACTGATCTGTTATGAACTCAAGTTTGAGCATTTCACACTGGACCCTGCTGGGTGTTTTTGTTGTCATTAAAAGTAGCAAATTTTGTAGGAAAAGAGAAACTTTTTTTTCTAAGAAATGTAAGCTAAGAAGCAGATCCTCCAATCCAAGCCAAGCTTCTGTATGATTCTGATCGTGACCAACTCTTTGACCAGTAGATTAAAGTGAATAAGGATGATTTTTTTAAGAAGGGCAATCTCAAATGTTCTTAAAGAAACTCTTATTTCACCGAGTCATGGGGATAGAGAAAAGCGTTATTTTCCTGCAATAAGACAAACCCACAGCCACCACCCCAGATATCTTTCTTGTCAGGGTTGGGGTCGGGGAGACAAAGAGTCTTCCCTTCTTGACTCACGACTTCCCATAATGCACAGCGGTCAGCCTCCCAGTTTGAAAGGCTCCAGAGCAAAAGAAACCTGGAAATGAAAATCGCCTTAGACCTCTCAGAATAAAGGAAGTGGATTTGTTAAGTACGCAGACCGGCCCTCTTACAACGGGAGATTACCACTTAACCATTGCTGCAGAAAGAGAATCGATGAGGCCAATGGCAAGTCTGATTTTACATTAGTGATTTTACTCCGATAGAAATAACCGCTCGGGGCCCTTCACAAGGTGTTGTTTTAAAACAAAAACCAAACAAATCTGGGATCTGTTTACATTCCCAAGATAAAGCGGCAAAGTGGAGTGAAGAGCCTGCCAGAGTGGGAGCCAGCGACCCATTTCTCCGGAGCCTGGGTCAGGCCCAGGCCTGTGGGCCGCAGACATTTCAGCTTTAAAAGGCGGAAAAAGGCGGAAAAAGGCGTCTGTCCTGTGCTCTGCTCGCTATTTTTTCCCTTCTTGTTAATGATGGTACCTTTGTGAGATACAAGAGAAACGAGGATATAACATTCCCCTTGAAAAGGATAAGTGCTAACAAAAGGTGTTTTGGAAGCCGGTTTGTTGAGACTGTAATAGTTACATGACCATTTTAACTCCCAGACACGGTCCGTTTCCCTCTTTCTCCTCCTAGCCTCAGCTTCTGAAGTAATAATGAAGTCAGGTTCCCTTCCTGCCTGGGCAACTCTACGTGTCCAAGGAGTGCAGCCACTTCATCGGAGGCTCGGTCTCCGGGGCACACAGGTGAGTTGGGTGTGAAAGGAAATGGTCACAGCCAGGTCCTATGTCCTAGAGGAGGGGTGGGGAACCTTGGGCCCCGGGGCCTCATAAGGCCCACAAAATCATTTGATCTGGCCCTGCCGAGGCATGAGGGGTGAGTTAATGAAATGTTTGACCAAATCTAGCAGGCTATTTTTAAGTTGATAACTGTGTATGGCCGGAGAATGATGTTATAAATATCCAAGCTATAAATTTCCAATGGCAGGTAACGGTTCCCCAGCCCTGTCCTATAGGATGGGGCTGGGGGTGTGGGATCGTTGCCTGGGAAGGCTTCCTAAGCGAAGGTTTTGAAGATTGGGTAGGAGTTTCTAACCCAGCGAAGCAACAAAGCCAGTTGATTGATGAAACAAGAGGTTCTTTCTCAGATGGGGGGGGCGGGTGTTAGGAAGGTGAAGGGCATCCAGAGGAAGTGCTCCCTCCTGCTCCGAACTATATCGACCACGGACTCACCGTCTACCTCTTTGCTTAACCATTTGATGAAAAAATAAAAGATGCTTGTGTGTATGCGGCTAGAACAGGGAGGCCACTTCATGCATATGGTCAGGACCGCCAAACAGGACACTAAGCGACTGGGGCCACATTTCTGGTCATGTGGTCACGAGGGGCCTGTCCAGGAGCTGTGGCTGGCCCCTGCAGAGAGAGCTGTGGCTGGCCCCTGCAGAGAGAGCTGTGGCTGGCCCCCAAAGCCAGCATTTGCCGGGACGAAAGGCAGCCGCACGGGGGAAAGCCAGGCCAGCCCGCTTCGAGGGGCCAGCCAGGACCGAGACACTAAGGGTGCACCCAGGAGAGCTGCCCAGGCAGGAGGGTCCCCCTGTCCTGCCTGGAGTGAGGTGCGGGGACGTCTCCCCTAATCTGTCCTGATGACAGGCTGGTGACCTCTGTGCACATACTCTTTAGGGGAAGAGAACCAGAAAGTGCAGAAGCCAAACAGGCCCGCCCCTGGGATTAGCGGAGCATGTCCAGCCTTCACCTTGAATCCTTCATGGTGCTCAGTTTCCCATTAACGCCGGGCGAGGTATTAAGAAGGCTGGAGTTTGAACCGGAGACAGCGGCTTGCTTTCCTTCCTGGGTCCATCTCGGGGCACAATTAAAATCCCCCCTCGCCGAAACCGGTTTGGCTCAGTGGATAGAGCATCGGCCTGCGGACTGAAGGGTCCCAGGTTCGATTCTGGTCAAGGGCATGTACCTTGGTTGCGGGCACATCCCCAGTGGGGGGTGTGCAGGAGGCAGCTGATCAATGTCTCTCTCTCATCGATGTTTCTATCTCTCTCCCTTCCTCTCTGTAAAAAGTCAATAAAATAAATTTTAAAAATAAATAAAAGCCTCCCTCGACCGCTCTGTTTGCAGCGAGAGAGGCCAGAGGACACCTACGGGGACTTTCAGAGGGACCTTGTGCCCGAAGAGGGGCGCCAGCCGAGCCACCCGCACCCAGGCCCCTTGCCCTGGCCGTCGGGGCCACGCCGCCTTATGAGACCCGACAGGCGTGCGTTCAGAGGAAGCGGAGGGGAAGCGCTCCGCTCATATGACTAATTAGACGGGCCTCATGCTGGGTTGCTCTTTTTTGATGCAGGTCCCGCTCCTAATTGTCCCTTCGCCCCTCGGAACAGTCAGGTTGAGTTCAGATGCTCCGTGCCCTGTTCTCTGTAGCGTTCCTGACCTGAGGCTGATGCGGGCCGACAGGGAACAGACGGAGAGACCCCTCGGTGCACTCAGAGCGAGCCTGTCCCAGCTCCCCGCGAGGAGGACTGGCCACTGGGGGCGGCTTCTGAGGATGTTTCACGCGCTCATGGCTGGAGTCCTGCCCGGAGCCGTGGCCTGGCGCTGGGTCGGGCAGCTAAGCCCCAGCAGAGGACAAGTCGGCCTGGATAGTTCTCCGACGGCCAACGCAGTTATGGGCACAGCATGGCCACGTGCAAATGGGGATGACACTGGAGATGGGGCGCGAGAGACGGGCTGCAAGAATGATTGCCACTCTTCACTCCTCCCCACAGCCAGCCCGTGACCAAGTTCCTCCTCTCAAGAGGTGGGCTGTTTCTGCCCTTGCATATGGGCTTCTTTTGGCTGGTGGTGACTAACTGAGGGCAGCGGAAGTCAGTACCAAGCCCAGATCTCCGGGGGCCTGAGCTCTTATGCTCTTGAGAGAACGCCATGTGTGCGAGTGGAAGGAAGAGTGATCATGTGAGCAAGGGTGAGGCCTCTCAGTGGAGCCATCCTAACTCAGGCTGAGCCCGGCTCATCTGCCACCCGACGGGGATGCATTCACAAACCCCAGCTGTGTCAAGGTCAGTCTAGCCCTGTGGTTGCACACTGCCGGCTCGTGAGCCACATGCGGCTCTTTGGCCCCTTGATTGTGGCTCTTCCACAAACTACCACGGCCTGGGCAAGTCTATTTTGAAGAGGTGGCATTAGAAGTTAAGTTTAAAAAATTTGGCTCTCAAAAGAAATTTCAATCGTTGTACTGTTGATATCTGGCTCTATTGACTAATGAGTTTGCCGACCACTGGCCTGGCCTGACTCAAGCCAGGGTAGCACTCTTTTGCCTCAGGAGGGGGGGGAAACGATCATTGTTTTAAGTACTTAAACTTTGGAGTGTGCGCTAGTTCAAGTTCCTTGAGAAGCAGATGCCAGCATGGAATTTGATGTCCAGCAGATTGACTGGGTGAGGTGCTACTGGAGAATCAAAGAGGGGGGAGCCAGAGAAGGTGAGGGAAGTCTTCAGACTGAGATGCCATGGAAGAAAGGTGGATGGAAGGATTGAATAGGAAGAGTGTCAGACTGCAGCAGGAAGTCCTGGGCTAAGGAAGTCCTGGTCGGCCTGATGGGGAGTCTTTGAGGCAGTGTCGTTGTGAAAGGAACCCCACATGTTTCAGAAGTAGGCCTGCATTAGTATCCCACTGTGGCCAGTCAGTGGAAGGGTGGCCTCATGGACTTGGGGATGTGTCCAGCTGAGGTCATCCATCAGGACACGCCCCACAGTTGGAGATCTGGTTTGTTACCCAGCATTTCTGGGGCAACAGATAACTCATACATAATGGGGCAAGGAGATTTTGTATGAGGCAGCAGTTTAGGTGTTTACCTATGCCGCCATCTTGGTTTCTCCTCGGGGCAAAGAGATTTTGGGGCCTCCAGAGATTTTTGCTGTGTCCTAAGCTTTACCAGTCTTCATCCTAACCATGTTTCTTTGACTGAAACTAGAGTGGAATCATTTCCTTGAATAGCATCAAAGTTTCAAAATGTCCTTTGCCAATGGCAGCACCCAGGCCTAGAATGTCCTGAGAAAAATGCAACAGACTCAGCTCCTTAGGGGACATTATTTTATTCATTATTTTGCCTGAGAAGTGTTACCCAGTGTCCTCCATGGCCAGCCAGGAGGAGACAGAGTCCTTGGCTGAAAGGCTTTTAATTACCTAGATTTGAAATTGGCTTCAGACTGGGAGATAAAATTTATGGACTATTGTTGTTGATGGCAAATCCTTTACATAATCCATGGTCTGGGTTAGCATGCCTCATTATTATTGTTTCTATAAAGCAATTTAATTACTAAGCATTTGTAATTACTGCTATTAATTAGTTTTTTATAGACATCTTGGAAGAAGATACAACCTCAGATTCAATTAACATTTATGGAGCTCCTTTATGTGCTAGGCACTTTGCCAGGGACACAGTTCATTGAATTTGCACCAAAACCAGGGGAGCTGCCCGTATTCCCCATGCATCTCAGAGACCAACCGCGCAGCTGGCAGATGAGACCACAGGCTCCGAGTGGGGTCCTCTGACTTCTTAATCCACACACTCAACATTGAGCTTCCACGGTATTCTGGAAGCCGTACTGTTTGATCGTAACAAAACACATTTCCGGTTCACAAATTGTCCACAGGTTAGTAGGGGAGACACATATCGCATTTGCATATATACAGCGGCATGCACACGGACTGAGAGAGGCACAGGGCACTTAGACACAGGGATGGCGCCTGTCATGGGCTGAATTGTGCCCTCCCAAGATTCATATGTTAGAGTGCTACTTACCATTACTTCAGATCCGGCTCCATTTAGAGTTAGGGCCTTCAAAGAGGTAATCAAGGTAAAATAAGGTCATATGGTTGGGTCCTAATCCAAAACGATTTGTGTTATTAGGAGAGACTGCTGCAGACATGCGCACACAGAAGAAAGACCAGGTGAGGACACGGCGAGAAGGCAGCTGTCTGCAAGCCAAGAAGGGAGGCCTCAGAAGAAACCACCTCTGCTAACACCTTGATCTCAGACTTCTAGCCTCCAGAATTATGAGAAAATGAGAGGACTGGTGCATGAAATTTGTGCACAGGGGAGGGGGGAGGGTCCCTCAGGTCAGCCTGCACCCTCTCCAATCTGGGACCCCTCGAGAAATGTCCGACTGCCTTTCTAGTCCCAATCCCGGATCGGGCCTAAACGGGCAGTTGGACATCCCTCTCACAATTCAGGCTGGCTCCCAACTGCTTGCCTCCCTGCCTTCCTGATTGCCCCTAACCACTTCTGCCTGCCAGCCTGATCATCCCCTAACCACTCCTCTGCCAGCCTTATTGATGCCTAACTGCTTCCCTGCCAGCCAGTTTTCCCCTAACTGCTCTCCCCTGCAGGCCTGGTCCCTCCCAACTGCCCTGCCTTACTGGTCATCTTATGGTGGTCATCTTGTATCCACATGGGGGCATCCATCTTTGACCAGAGGGGGGCAGTCATCTTGTGTGTTGGAGTGATAGTCAATTTACATATTACTCTTTTATTAGATAGGATAAATCTATTGTTGAAGCCACTCTAGTCTGTGATATTTTGTTAAGGAAGCCCTAGCAGACTAGCCTTACTGGGTGGGGTGGAGGGAGGCTGTGACAGGAGCATGTGAAACAGGGAGGGAACAGGACACGGTGAGCACCAGGCCAAGAGCAGGACACGTGGCACAGTCCCTGGAGAGGATCTTGGGAAGGAAATCTTAGCTTATGTGCATCAGCTACAGGAACAACTACTCTTACAAAGAGAGTTGTTTTTTAAGGTCTAATAACAAGACGAGACACTATAAAAGGGGTTTCTAAGAGATTATATTAGCAATTACCTTTCCCAAATGCACCTTTATTAACCACTTAATGAAATATTTATCTACCAAACTTCTTTTTCTGACACACATTGACAGTCCTAGCTGTGAAAACCTCACATCTGATCTCTACGTAGCAAATGTATTTACCTGCTTCTTGTCATAAGATACCAGCTTTAAAAATGGGGTGTCTTATCTAAACTTCCCTCGGATTGACTTTCAGAATATGTTAACAATAGAGCTGGACTAATTATTATGATAAAGCGGAAAAAGTCGTGAGGACTGATACTCTATATCTCTTATCTTGATGGAAAACGAGGCAAAGAAAATAAGACACTAAGGGAAATGGTCTTGGGCTGATTTATATGGTAGTTAACCAGTTTATTTCAAACTTATTACTGATTTAAATGCTTACTCACATCTTGATAGACATGCTCAGATACACATCCAATGATGGAGCCCCCATTTATGCTCATCTCAGCGATGTTTGCCAACCAGCCTTTGGAAATCTTCAGGAAAACACATACATGAAGTGCAGTAACATCATTAGTCTCTCGATTTCTCTTATAGCTGTTGCAACAGCCATTTGCTCCGCCTGTGTGAGAGCAGAAGCCACGGGGAAACGCATGCCTGGTTTTTCCAATCCAGGAGTTATCGGACAACTTCTCTGCTAAATGAGGAATGTGACGCGATGGGTCCTGGAACTTTAGGGCTAGAAGGGACTCCGAGTCACTGCTGATAGGTCAGGCAGTTTTATCATGTACATCGCCTCACTTTTGGGGGGGCATCATTGAGAGTGCTAACGACAATAAAATGCCATTATCAAGAAGAAAAGTCTTGCCCAGCCTGTGTGGCTCAGTGGTTGAGCGTCGGCCAGTGCACCAAGAGGTCGCGGGTTCAATTCAATTCCTGGTCAGGTGTAGGCCCAGGTTGTGAGCTCGATTCCCAGTAGGGGGGCATGCAGGAGGCAGCTGATGTTTGATGTTTCTCTCTCATTGATATTTCTATCTCACTATTTGTCTCCCATTCTCTCTACATAATCAATACAAACACATTTTTTAAAAGCCCAGCCCCCATGCTCCCATGCTGACCACCATGCTTCCCAGATCAAGAAGAAGAAGAAGAAGAAGAAGAAGAAGAAGAAGAAGAAGAAGAAGAAGAAGAAGAAGAAGAAGGAGGAGGAGGAGGAGGAGGAGGAGGAGGAGGAGGAGGAGGAGGAGGAGGAGGAGGAGGAGGAGGAGGAGAGAGAGAGGAGGGGGAGGAGGAGGAGGAGGAGGAGGAGGAGGAGGAGGAGGAGGAGGAGGAGATATTTTAAAGAGAGGAAGGAAAAGAGATAGAGAGTTAGAAACATCAATGAGAGAGAAACATTGATTAGCTGCCTCCTGTAGAGGAGGAGGAGAAGGAGGAGGAGGAGGGGGAGGAGGAAGAGATTCTAGATAATAGCAAAGTGGCAATATACTTCTTATGGGCAGACTGTGTCTGTGAAACTAAGCTAAGGCTACTGTCTTATTTGAAAGTCACAGAATACCAGAACTGGGCAGGAGGGGGGGGGTTGAATTTAAATATCCTATTGCTCCATCAACTCATTTATAATAATAAAAGCATAATATGCTAATTAGATTGGACATCCTTCTGGGCAACCTTCCGGTGAAGCTGGGGCTGCGAGGGAAGCCCAGGCCCCGGGTGCCAGAGGGAAACCGGTGCTGACAGCTGGGGGAAGGAAGACCTACTCTTTCACGAATTTCATGCATCGGGGCTCTAGTTTTATATATCATTATAGAGTGAGTGGCAGAGTGCTTGAATTATGCACTTTTTTACTATGCCAGACTGCCTAGGAGCTCATCTGTCTTGGGACCCTAGGAAGACTGCATTTACCAAACGTGTGGTCAGGTCAGAATTATGTGACTACACATGGGATGTGAGCACAAGTGAGGTGTGCCATTGTAAGCCTGATACAATCCTCTTCTCTCATTCATTGCTTGAATACTAAGGATCCTATGGTGGACTCAGGATATCTTAGAAGATGGAAAAATTGGCATCCCTAAAGATAAAATAGTATCCGTAAAGTATCACATTGACATCTGCACACCTAATTACACTGGGCCATAGCCAAGAAATACAGTGCCGAGAAATATAGAGTATAGCCAAGAAAACTAGGCTCCTAAGATTTTGGGAGTTGTTTCTTATAGCAGCTAGTGGTATTCTACTGACTAATACACTGATGCTGTAATTTGGTGGTGACAAAGCTGAAAACAAGATCTCTAATATTCTGTCCATACCATGACATGTTTTGCTCAGTGGGTAGAGCGTCAGCCTGCGGACTGAATGGTCCCGGGTTTGATTCCAGTCAAAGGCATGTACCTTGGTTGTGGGCACATCCCCGGTGGGGGGTGTGCAGGAGGCAGCTAATCAATGTTTTTCTCTCATCGATGTTTCTAACTATCTCTTTTCCTTCCTATCTTTAAAATATCAATAATAACATATTTAAAAATATTTATAATATTCTGTCCTTACTTTCAATAATATAACATCCTTCAAGCAGAAATTATTTATTTTTACAGACACCCAAGAAGTATTTTCTTACTGAATACCTCCAGGAGAAGGGAACTTAAGTTTTCAAAGCTTAAGTGACAAGCTTTGGAATCTTAAGAATTCTCAGTTTCTCTTTCCATAGCATAGATTTTTATTTCTTCAGCTACAGTGGATGGGTAGTAGGGCAATTATTCAATGTGAAAGAATTGTGTGTGTGTGTGTGTGTGTGTGTGTGTGTGTGTGTGTGTGTATGTGTGTGTGTTTTGGTTGATTAGATGACATGGAGGACCTTAACAATATTTAGGCACCTCTAGAAATTTATCAGGAGTCAAGCGAAATGACACATTCTGTTTGGAAAAGAGTCTCATCTGCTTTTAGTGATGCCTTTTATTCTTATCATTAGCTTAGTAAACGATTAAGAAAGCACTTGGTGCTACTGTAGATTGAACACTGAATTCATATTAGACTGTGGGTCATATGTCTCCATAAATTCACAAATGAGTCCCAAAATAATCTCATGTTCATGTTCATGTTCATGGGGTGGTAGGGAGAATGCTTCCTTCTTCAAGTCACTATGGTAGACTTGTTGATAGACCCATTGTGCCCAAAGAGTGCATTCTGTTTCTGAGTTGGGAATTTGAGCTTTTTAGTGTTGCTGCCTTTGGGATTTTTTTTTTTTTTTTTTGGTGGGGGGTGGTTAGGAGGGGTCTTGATATTTTTTCCTGGTTTACATTTTTTTCAGACTGAGGTGAAAGATAATTTACTTTTAGTCTTTTTATATCACATATTTTACCCTACTTTCTTAGAATAATAGGACTATTTTGGGAAAGAATAACATTTTTGATGAACACTTTTAACGTGAGTTGAACCAGCTGACATGTGGTTCAGTTCCCAGGTAGACCAGTTGTAATTGGCTTTCTACGGAAATCACAACATTCTTTTCAGGGGGCATTGGGAAGCAGTTTTGACCTAAACCAACATGAATTTTAAGTGAGAAAAGAACATCAAAATAAATTCAAATAAATAGAAGGAAAGAAATAAATGTGAAAACAGAAATTAATAAACTAGAAAATATAGACCCAATAGAGGGGATCAACAAAACCAAACGTTTACAACCAGTGATATAAGAGAAATCAAGGGCTCCACATGCTGCCCATCACTGGGGTCTTTCAGTTGTACTATTTGCCTGGGTTTGACATGGTATCACACTGTAGTTTTAATGTCTTTCCCTGGTCACAAATAATATTGAGCACATTTTCTTGTGCTTATTTGCCATTCATATATCTTCTTTGATGAGTTGTCTGTTCAAATCTTTTGCCCATCTTTTAAAACTTGGGTTGTTTATCTTTCTGTTATTGATTTGTGAGAATTCTCCATGTATGCTGGATATACATCTTTTGTCAGATACATGAATTATGAACATTTGTCATACCCTGTACGTTGTCTATTTATTTTCTTAATGGTTGCTTTTAATGAACAGAAGAGTTAAATTTTATAAAGTCTAATTTATCTTTATTTTTTTCTTTTATACTAGTAAGTATTGTTTTCCACGTCCCATTTAAGAAAATTTTGCTTAAACTCAGGAAGATATTCTTTTATGTTTTATTTTGAAGCTCTAAAATTCTGGCTTTTACGTGAAAGTCCACAGTCCATCGTGAATTAAACTTTGTGTGTGGAATGAAGTAGTGACTGAGGTTCATTTTATCCAACTTAGTTTATCAGTTATTCCAGAATCATTTGTTGAAAAGATTTTTCTTTCCCCATTGAAACTCCATGATGCCTTCGTTAAAAGAAATCAATAAAATGTATATGTAAAATAAATTATTCATTTTATCCCGGAAGAGGTATTATAATAGAGTAACACGACTAAACTTGTTAAAAATAATTTTTTAGATCTAATTGACTACCTTGGCCTTGGGGTGATAGACAGTCAGACTGGTTGGTAGTTAGTGGCTGGGAAAGTCCTCCCCTGTGTCTCCAGATGGTACCCAGATCAGTCATAAGACAGAGTCCTCGGAGGCATTTCGTTTTCTTTCTGAGATCTGTGTTATCTGAGGGAGCACTTTGAAGCAGGAGGCAGGAGTGCCCGCCTGGCCAGCCGGCTCAGCCCCACTCGCCCTGGCTCCTGAGGGGACAAATGGCAGGGCCAGACGGCCCAGACATCCAGCATGCCCTGAGGGGTGTTCCGTTCCTCCACGGATGCCAGTGACTGGAGCGGAGTGGCCATGTGCAGATTCTCAACCTTCTGTGCAGAGATGGGGCAGGGATGCAGGAGAAGTGCTTACCCAACGGAAATTTTCTTCTAAAGGATGACAACATTGCCCTAGCCCAGTGGTCAGCAAACTCATTAGTCAATAGAGCCAAATATCAACAGGACAATGATTGAAATTTCTTTTGAGAGCCAAATTTTTTTTAAACTTAAACTTCTTCTAACACCACTTCTTCAAAATAGACTCACCCAGGCCGTGGTATTTCATGGAAGAGCCACACTCAAGGGGCCAAAGAGTCACATGTGGCTCGTGAGCTGTGGTTTGCCGATCATTGCCCTAGCTAGTTTGGCTCAATTGATAGAGCATCAGCCTGTGGATTGAAAGGTTCTGGATTCAATTTCGGACAAGGGCACATGCCTGGGTTTTGGGCTCGATCCCCAGTGGGGGGCATGCAGGAGGCAGCCAATCAATGATTCTCTGTCATCACTGATGTTTCTCTCTCTCTCTCCTTCTCTCTTCCTCTCTGAAATCAATAAAAATACATATATTTTTTAAAAGTTAAAAAACAAAGAAAGAAGCCCAGCCAGGTGTGGCTCCGTGCTTGAGCATCGATCCAGGAGCCTAGGATGACAACATTTCCCCGTCCCAGCCTGGAAAAGCTGAGGGCATGATTCCAGTGTTTCACGTTCTAGCTGATGCTCAGGGCTAACAGAGCTCACTGTATCATCCCGAGTATACTGCTGATGTCCTGCTGGACCTGTTGAGGTGTCTATCTCCTGCACCTGGGCCCTGAGCACCATGAACAAGCCTGCCTCTTGTTCATCTGTGATGCCCCTTATATCCGGGGATAGAGTAAGGATTCTGTCAAATGAGGAAGATGCTGGTAGATGTTCAGAAGTCCAGGACTGGGCTTTGCCACTAATACTGTGAGTCCCCAGATAAGTCTTTTCCCTTAGATATGACCATTAAAAGATTGGCAGTTCTGAAAGATCTCTTTCAGCTCCTACATTCACTAAATCTGTAATTTCTATAAAAAATAAATATAAATGGCCTTCCTGGATTCTAAAAGAGAGAGTAAGTGGCCCCCAAAAGCACAGCAGAAAGCTAAGTGGATGATTTTCCCCAAAGAAACCAAACGTAGGTGGTGAACTGCATGCCCTTCAGGTCCCCCAGGACTAGTGTGAATCTTTTTCCTCCAGACTTTTTGCCTCAGAAAAAGATGGCTTGTTTTTACGTATATTGGGTGGGAATGGCAATGAGATAGAATAAAAAGAGAGGGGGAAAAGTGCCACAATTTTAAGTGAGTTTGATGAGAAAGAATTTCTGATGTCATTGCTTGCCTTCTGTTTAGTTCATTTGTAACATCCCCTCCCCTCCTCCACCTTAGCTCTCCCTCCAGGAGAGCCAGGCTTTTATCACCGGGATCATTTGATAAAAGTCCTACTTTGCTGTGTGACATTGCAAAAAGGATCTGTGTACTCAGGAACATTCTCACCATTTCCAAAGTATCCAATTTTTGTCGCACTTGCTCTGTAGAGATGTTTCCCCTCGGGGTGTTCTTACTCACTTGAGTGCTTTAAGACTACATTAATACACTTATTTCAACTAGACCTTGAATCAATATTTCATGGGATGTACTGAGAAGACCCACTTAATCGCGTTAAGTCCCTGCAGGTGTAGGAGTGAGAGAAAGCACTGGCCCCAGAGGACGGTTGTCATTTACACACAAATGAAGATGTTCCTATCGATCATCAGCTTGTTGGGATAATAATACTTGTGATAAATCAGTAACAGGAAGGGGACGAGGCATTTGACATTTTTCAAATTGGACATGGATTCCTTAAATATCTATCAGAGTCCCATTACTAAAGGAGCCAAGGTTAACCATGGGTTGGCCTCCTCACAAGGAAAAATATATTAATACAATTAAAATTACTTGAATAGGCAAACCAATGGGGGCATAATTGACTCTATTATTTGTAAATTTGGATATTCTAAAGGTGCCTCAGGGCTCTGTCACCCATAGCCCCTTGCTCTTGTTTCATGAATGAAATATCCTCTTGGGAGGACGCTAATTAAAAATTTAAAAATTTTTTCCCATATTTTTTGTTCTCTTTAACATTGACCATGCTATCTTGGCTCTTCCATGGTTACTTTTGGTTTTTCTCAAATGTCTGATGGTCTCTAATTGCTCATTGGCACTTAAATGGAAGTCTGGGATGGTGGGTGGTCAAGTTGGTGTGGATTTTCCCTTTTTGTGCTCATCTGTTTCCATAGCAGGTTTCTCCCCTCAGTGGAAGACATGACTGTTGCTGGGCTTGCCTATGGGAATATTTCTCTTTAGAGCAGAAGAGGAAGACAAGTTGGAGTCCCAGAGCTTGTCAAAAGAAGGAAGACTTTACCTGCTACCAGACAGGGTACTTTAGTGTTTTCATTCCTGGTAGAGCCTCCATTTCCATACCCATGTTCCCTACATGACCATTATGTAGGACTAGAATATTTTGGAGCTCTGTTCTACTTTTCTCTCTTAACTGAAAAAAAAATATATTAGTACATCCTCTCCCCAGAGATCCAAAGGGGGACTTATCACCATGGGAAGGGCTCCCAAGGTTTTGTCCTAGAGGCAAAGGCCATGGCAGCCTGTCCACATGCAGGGGTGGAGGGGACAACAGATCCAGCTGCTCAGCGGGCAGTTCCTGATTTAATTGTCCTGAGGCTGTCCCATGGTTTCCTCCAGTTCTGTATTTGTATTCTCTGATTTGGAAGATTCTAGACTCTTGGGAAGAACTGCTCTCTTTTCTGAAGTAGCTTTTTTCCACTTCTGTTTTGTGCTGTAGCCTTTTTTCTGCTCTGGTTTCTTAATCAATCTGATTTTATTTGTTTTTTAACTTCTAGAAATTCCCCCAAATATTTATGGTCTACTGACTATATCCTGTTTCTCAGGTTGCTATGAATTTCTTTTTTTCATTATATACTTTGGGCCATTTCAAGTAGATTTTGAAGAGAGGAAGGAAATGTGTTGAAATCAAAGTCTTCACCTATTTTTGATCCACAGTTCAAGTTCTGCAGCCCTGGGAGCTCCTCTGACCATGAATAACAAATGTGGCCGGGGGAGGGGGGGATTAAACTGTGACCTCACCAGGGAGAACCTACAGTGTGCAGTCTGTCGTGAGCCCAGTACACCTGCGGGAACCGCCCCAGCCATCTGCCCCAGCTTGTGGCACCACTGGCTGGGTTCCCCTCACGCAGCGAGGGCAGGCTGTGCCTGTGGGAGCAGATAAAAAGTGAGCTCAGAGGGGCCTTTTATCAGCGGCTGTGTTCCCAGAGACCAGCTGATCATCCAGGAGTTGCTTAGAGATTTAAAGTACTGATGTGACAAGGATGCTTTGATTCCAACGTTCCAGCCGTCTCTGCTCAGCCAGTGTTTATGTAAACTTGAAAAACCCTGCCACTACTGTTCATCGCCCTCATTTTTCAACCTTAATGGTAATTACATTCCAAGGACCAGGAGAAATTTAGCGTCCTTCCAGTCTGGAGTGAGATTCTCCCTCAGACATGGCGTTGGAGTGACGCAGCCCAGCCCTTGAAGGCAGGGGCAGAGGCTCACGGGCGATTATTGCATATGCCAAGTTCTGTCTTAAAACACCCGCAGTCTCTCTTTGCTTTACTGTCTGAATCAAAACTCAAGAGTTAGAAGTTGTGGCTGTCTGGCTGTACTCTGTGAAGACAGATCTCTTTCCCAAGCCCTCAGCCTCCTCTTACCCCCCTCACTACTCTTCCCCCTCAACCTCAGATCCTATCTTCTTTCTTTTATGGTCTTTTTTCCCCCAGCATCAAAGATGGGACTCTGTGAAGGAGCAAGACCTGTCCCAATGGTTCAGAATTCCAAATCAAAACGACAGGAGGGGACATTAAGAAATGACACATGGACATATGCTTGACCTTTGACCAACTTTAAGTGCATCTCTCCAGCCTTGCCCTTCTACCGAGCCTCACTTCTTTCTCTTCTGTATTCTGCCATTATCCTCATACCTACGTTTTTACAAGAGCAAAGGGAAAACAAAAGACTTTGGATGGGGGTAGGGTTGTTTGTGAGAATCTAATATTTTCATCTCTCCACTCCCTTTCCATAATTAAGGCCTAAAGGATGGAGTTGGTAGGTGCCAGTTGACTTATCCTGGGCCTTAAGCATCCCGGCCACCTTAGGGCAGTTCTCTGATGTCTATTTGGTATGTGGGTGCCACTGAATCCTGGCCCTGCCGTGGGGCCTCTGTGAGCCCTGCCTTCAGGCCGATTGTAGGGGTGGTGCTGCAGGCTGTGAGCACAGCCTCCCAGATGAAAGGAACTTGGATCCTGTTCTTGGAATCCGGAGCAAGGATCCTGAGAGAGCCTCTCCCTTCCTCTTCGAGGCCCACCTCTGGCAGACTTTTCCATCTGTCCAGGAAAGCCAGCTTTCAACAAACAAAGCTTTAAGAGCATTTATCCTTCTCTTGCACCCAAGAGCTGCTCCGCAGCAAAGCTCTTGACTTTTCTCAAAACCAAGTTTTCTAGGCTGGGAATACAATCTAAACAGAGTTTAGTTTATGGATCCTGGCATTTTCCAACTCACCTATTTTAAGCAGAAATTCAGGAGCAGATGCAGGTTTGGGGAAGCTTGCTCCACTATTATATATATATATAAAAAGAGGAATTCCTTAAATGCCATGGAATATGTTTAAGCCCAGTTTTTGAAAAATAAGTAGAATTTGTACATAAACAGAGGATTGTAGAAGACTGAGCCGAGGACATGTTGGAACAGTCATGTGACAATGGGGAAGGGTAAGACTGTATTAGGTTTGAAGAATAATGAGCATATTGGCCAAGCAAAATTCCAAAGTTCTGGGGGGAGTAACAGAAAATAAGACATAAAAAGTAATCTGGATCCAGAGCTTTTAGTTCTGGATGGGAAAAAAAATGGGCTGTACTGAGAAGAGTAGAAAAGCAATTAAATCAATATTTTAGAAAGATTCATTTGGCAGGACACGATATATGCTTTGGAGGGAGATAGACTAGAGGCAGAGGGCCAGCTAGGAAACAGCAGTCACCATCCATTTGTGAAATGAGGGATGATGGCAGCAGAAAAGGGAAAGCAGGAAGAGATAGGGGCAAATTAGAAATAAGAATCCGTAGTACCTGGTGACCGATTGGGTAGGGGGACCAGATGCCTGTGAGTTTTCAGAACTAGATAACTATGGAGACTTAGGGGCACAGGTGGAGTTGGAAAAGTCATAGGTACCTTCCCTTTTTCAACCTTCTTTCTACTAAGAGTAGGCTGTCTACAGTATAATTCTTGTTTCCCAGTCTAGGTTTTTACAGGTAGGGGTAGCAGTGGTGGTGGGGGTAGGGGTGGTAATGATGATGGTGGTAGTGGTGATGTTGGTAGTGGTGATGAAGGAAGATGACAGTTGTAGTGCTGATAGTAGTGTCGAAGGTGAAAGTAATAATGGTGTTGGAGGTGCTGACTTGATGGGGGTGGGATGAAATAGTGGAGGTAGCTGTGCTGGTGGTGATGTCGACGGGCATAGTGGTCGTAGTGATGGAGGTGGTGTCAGCAGCAGTGATGGTGATGCTAGAAATGGTGATAATGGTAGTGGTGGTTGTGTGATGATGGTGGTGAAGGTATGGATGGTTTTAATGATGGAGGAAGTGGTAGTCACGGTGGTGATAGTAGCAAATGATTGTGGAGGAGATGTTGGTGATGGTGATAACAGTGGTGATGAGGATCAAGGTGGTGGCGATGGTGGCTGTGGTTAGAGGGGTGATCATGTTGTGGGTGGTTGCAGTGATAGAGGGAATGGTCGTGGTAGGAATAACAGTCCTGGTGATTATGGGAGCTATCCAGCTGTGAGTCTTAGCTTACTCTTGTTTCTACTGTCATGAATTTAGGAGAACAGGAGAAGTTTCAATTATCCACAGAGCTCTGTGACCCTGCCCTACCTCGCAGTCTAATACTAGCAGCATTAGACTGCTAGTAGACATTACCTCAGGAAAACAATCCTTAGGCTGGATTTGAGCTGAGAAGATTTTCAACCTCTAGAATTTAACGAAGAGACTTGGAAATGACTGTTGTAATACATGGACAGTTGAACTGAAAAGACTTGTGCAGTCAGAGTCTGAGTCATCACCATGTCATTGATATGCTGAGTAGAGTTAAGGTTAAGGACAAGCTCACAAGTTAGGAGAAAGAAGAAAAAGCTATGTGTAGAAGTAGGCAGGAAATGAAGCAGAAATATGAGATGAGGCAGCAACCCCCTTCCTAACTGACAAGGTCCAGGCCTCGTGGGTTCCCAGAGAGACCATCCAAGTCCACCCTGATCTTATATGGCCATAAAATTGCAGCTGCATGCTTTCCATAACTTCCCGTTTATTTGGATTACTTTGTGTGGGTTGCTGTTCCTTGTAACCAAATATCAGAGATTAATATGTTCACAAAGTAAATTGCTTATTGCCCATGTTGTTGGCAGACTTCTTCAAGTTCACCAGGTCCTAGATACCACCGTTAGATGCTTTTATGTTTGGGCCACTCAGCTATCTCACAGGCTTACACCTACAAATTATGTTTAACATCAGAGCCATTTCATATGAGTGAGGTCCAGACTTTTAAAATATAATCTCTTGCTTAATGGTGCCCCTTAATACTTCAAAATTAGACTTTCCTCACCATGTGGGACACCACTTCCTGTTCCATTGTGGCAGGAATATCCCTAGTTTCTTTCTCCTGTGCCCCCTCGCTATATTCTTGTTTTTCTGGTTTGTGTGTTCTCTCTCTCTCTCTCTCTCTCTCTCTCTCTCTCTCTCTCTCTCTCTCTCTCTCTCTCTTTTAAAATATATTTTATTGATTTTAGAGAGAAAGGGCAACGGAGAGAGGGATAGGAACATCAATGATGACAGAGAATTATTGATTGGCTACCTCCTGCATGCCCCCTACTGGGGATGGAGCCTGCAACACAGGCATGCGCCCTTGGCCGGAATCAGATCTGGGACCCTTCAGTGTGCAGGCTGACGCTCTATCCACTGAGCCAAACCAGCCAGGGCTGGTTTGTGTTCTCTTGACTTACACCCTGACCTTCCTTCTCTGCCTTTATCCTTTCAGATGTTGAACTTGGACTCTCCATCTGACTGGTTTTGGGCCACTCAAATGATCCTGACTCTGGTGTCTCCTACCCTGGGGACAGAGAGGGCAGCTGACAGGCTGACTCAGGCCCGATGCTCTGCAGGTCTGCAGGTGTGCAGGAGAGGAACGGAACAGGCAGAGCCTTTGTCTTCTGAGCAGCCTCCATGCAGCACTGGGAGGTCATTACTGCCTTCATTTTATAATGAACCCGAAGCTCAGAGCGTTTAAAGGGACTCGCCCGAGTTTACATAGCGAATGAGCGGCAGATCTGGGCTGGGAACCCAAGTATGTTTGACTTCAGAGCTCACTTTTTCTCCTTTTAAACCGAGTGGACTCGTCAAAGTTGGAATAAAACCAACATTCGTTGAGAACTGTGGCGGTGACCTTTAGTGAGCACTCAGTGTCCATTCTGTCTCTGTACTCTCTGCACTAGTTCCCCACCGGGCACACAAATAAGGGAAATTTTTCATTGAATGGCAGACTGCCCAGTGCATAAAAGTAGGCAATCAAGTTGAATGGTACTTTTTAGTGAACTTCAGGGGCTAATGTCACATAAGGAGGCTTATCTCCTCCTGTGTCTCCTCAGTCACCAGGAACCATGTGACAGCATGTCATCGGGGGCCAGTTTCGACATAAACCCATGAGCTCTCGTCTCCATAGAGACCTTTCAATCCACTCTTTACTCTCAGTCTGCGGCCCCGCCCCTAAGGAGGACTGCGGCGTATTTCCAATTCAAACTATGGTTTTGCGAGGGAATGTGACCGAGAAGATGGCCCCATGAATCTGATCCTGGCGTCCATCCTGCAGGGAAATCCAATCAGTCCTGACACAGCATCCCTTTGCAAGATTTTGAAAACTTTTAAATCATTTTAAACTAGATTGTGATTGACAAACCCACTGGAACATTAGTGAACAGTTAAATACTAATTAGCCCCGGCCCTGCTAATCTCCCAGCTGTCAAAGGCAGAGATAGAGAAAAAGCTTCCATTAAACCTGAGTTGGTCCCTGAGGAGGGAGAGGTCAGAGGGGAGTGTTCAGTCAACTGCGAGATGATGTGAAGGAAGTCCTAAGTAATAATCATAAAAAAACATGCAAACGTCCCTTTCACTCAGTTAAAAAGACATTGCATTGACATAGAAACTCTCTTTTTGTCATTCTACTTCCCCCAAGCTCCCCATCATTCAAGCGTTCTACATTATTTTTAGAATAAAGTTCAAAACCTTTCCCCTGACGTTCTGTCCCCAACCTGATAAGATTTCCGGTTGTATCTGCCACTCCTTCCCCCTCCTGGGCCTTCTGCTCACAGGCTGGCCATGCCCTCAGGCACACAAAGAGGAAGGTAACGGTAAGACACAGGTGGACAGAGAGACTGTGGTTGTGGACGGTGGTGGTAGTGTGAGTCGGCGGATGGGCGAGTGATCAGGAGATGAATTGAGGTGAGAAGGTACAGAAAGCTGCCTCCTGAAGATCCAAATTGGTCTGCACAAAAAGACCAGCTCAACTGTGGACCAGTGCTCTATGCTGACTCTTCTCTGCCCTTCAAAATTCCCCTATTTAACTCCTTTGTATAGAGGTGAAGTGGGAGGTGGGGTGTCCATAACTTTTATGTAATTCTCACAGGTATTTTAAGCCCCCAAAAGGCTGATGAACATTAAATTAGAAGAAATTAATATGAAGGGTTAAAACAAATACTGGGATCAACTAGAGGGCTTCTTTTTCTTTTTAAAAAATTTAAAAAATATATATTTTATTGATTTTTACAGAGAGGAAGGGAGAAGGATAGAGAGTTAGAAACATCGACGAGAGAGAAACATCGATCAGCTGCCTCCTGTGCACCCCCTACTGAGGATGTGCCCAAAACCAAGGTACATGCCCTTGACTGGAATTGAACCTGAGACCTTTCAGTCCACAGGCCAATGGTCTATCCACTGAGCCACACTGGTTTGGGCATAGAGGGTTTCTTTTTCATATAGATCATTGGACCTCAACCCAGAATTCTTGAATTAGAAAGTCTGGGGTGGGAGCCCCAAATCTGCATTAAAAAAGCCGCTCAAAAGTTGTGCTTTAAAACTCAGGATCCACTGGCTTCAAATGGATCTATGTCATATTTAGTGGTATTTTATAATTTATGAGTACTTTATAATTACCCACATTTCTGAATTCTAAAATTTAAATAGCTCCTTGGATTTTCCTTGAGACACAATCACATTATGAGAAATAATTATAACTTTTCCTCCTCCTTTCAACATTTGTGATTATTATTTCCTTTTCTTCTCTTATTGCTATGTCATACAATGGGGATCACCAAACTATTATCCACAGTCTTAATTCAGCCACCATGTATTTTTGTATGACCCATAAGCCAAGACTGGTTTTTAAGTTTCAAAATGGTTGTTACATAAGTGCCTACATAATGTCCTCTGGGTTACCTCTTAGCAGACAAAACGTAAAATATTTACTGTCGGCTCTTTATGGAAAAAATGTTTGATGCTGCTGTAGACGTGGAAATGCGCCATCCAGAGGCTTTGTGGGGAAGGACAAGCTGTCCAGCGCAGAGAGTGTGACACCCTAAAAGACATCTTAAAAAAATTTTTTTTTATTGATTTCAGAGAGAAAGGGAGAGGGAGAGAGAGAGAAACATCAATGATGAGAGAGAATCATTGATCGGCTTCCTCCTGCACGCCCCCTACTGGGGATCGAGCGCACAACTCAGGCATGTGCCCTTGGCCGGAATAGAACCTGGGACACTTCAACCCGCAGGCCAACGCTCTATCCACTGAGCCAAACCAGCGAGGGCCTCTAAAAGACATCTTGTACACCACACCTTTCAGCTTGGCATTCGCTTCCAAAGAACCCAGCCTTTGACAGGCTATACTTTTGAGTAATATTGGTAATAACAAGCATTATTGCCTTCTAACTTTGAGAGAAATGTTTCTTTTTCATTATTATAACATTTGCTATAAACTTCAGGTGTTCTTCACCTTAAGTCTTTTTTGATATTTCATCTGAATTTTATAGTTTTAAGATACAGATCCTACACATTCTGTTAGGTTTATATTTAAGTGTTTCTCTTTTTTTCCCCAAACTATTTAAATGTCCTTTAAAATTGTCTTCAGTTTCCAGATGTTGATTACTAATATACAGAAACACAATTGATTTTGTATCCTGACCTTGTATCCTGTGATCTTGCTAAACTCATTTATTAGTTCTGGCATCTTTTTTGTGTGTGTTGAAGTCTGTCAAATGCTTTTTCTTCATCCATTGAAATATGATCACGTGCTTTTTATTCTTTAGTCATTTTTATGGTAGATTATATTGACTTTTTTAATGTTGAACCCGCCTTGTATTTCTGTAATAAAACCCATTTATTGTGATGTATTTCCTTTCACGTGTTGCTGGAATGGATGTGGTAATGTTTTCTCTTAAGATTTATGTCTGTATTCAAAAGGGACATATGGCCTTAGTTTCTTTCTTGGGTTATCTGTCTTTTTAGGTACCAGTTAATGCTGGCTGCATGAAAGGACTTGGGCGTGTTTTCTTCTATTTCCTGGAAGATACTGTGTAGAATTTCTTGCAATCTTGTTAGAATATATTAATGAAACCATATATGCTGGATCTTTCATTTTAAAAAGAGTTTAAACTAAATTTTCAATTTCTTTAAGAGGTATAAGACTAGTCAGATTACCTACATTTTTGTACAAGAGTCTTGGTAGTTTGTGTCTTCCAAGGATTTGGACCATTTCATCTAAGTTGTTAAATATTCTCTCATCCGGTTGTTATAATATCCCTATATTATCCCTTTCATGTTATGAAGTCTGTATTGATATTCCCTCTTTTGTTTCTAATGTTAGTAATTAGTGTTGTCTTTATCTTCTCCTTTGTAAACCTATCTATAGCTTTACAGATATAATTATTGTTTCGAAGGATCAGCATTTGGGTTTAATTGATGTTCTCTATTGTTTTTCTCTTTTTATTTTTATTAATTTCTGTTCTTGTCTTTATTGTTTCTTTTCCTCTACGTGGGCATCACTATTTTAATTGTTATGCTATCACATCTCCATCCTTAATCACCTAATTTTGTTTCAGTGCTTAAATGTTGTTAGTTTGCCTCCAACCAATTATTTTCAAGGAAAATAAGACATAAGTTACATAAATTTTTGGACCTCCATCTCCCTGAAAAATTTTTTCTGTTGGTCATACATAAACGCCAACTTAACACCCCAACTGGTTTAGCTCAGTGGATAGAGCGTCGGCCTGTGGACTGAAAGGTCCCAGGTTACATTCTGGTCAAGGGCATGTACCTTAGTTGTGGGCACATCCCCAGTGGGGGTGTGCAGGAGGGGGATGATTGATGGTTCTTTCTCATCGATGTTTTTAACTCTCTATCCCTCTTCTCTTCCTCTCTATAAAAAAATCAATAAAATATATTTTTAAAAAGCCAACTTAACTGGGTATAAAATTCTTAGGTTATAACATTTTTCCTTCAGAACTCTGTAGATGTGTTTTCATGTAATCTAGAATTAGATATATAGAAGTGTCTGAGGCTACCCTCATTTGCGTTCTACCATAGGAAACTGATTTTTTTCTCCTAATAATGACAGTTTTTTCTTTATTTTTGTCATTCAATATTTTTCCAAGAAGTGTGGGTCAATTTTTGCTAGTTTTTACCTAGATGGCAGTCAGTTCATTTAATCTCCAAGTCTTTCTTTAGCTCAGAAAAGTTGTATTATTTGATATATTTGATTATTGCTTTATGTAACTTTTTTGGTTATGTAATACTTACGATCTCTCCTTTGGTTAGTATTATTATCCAAATGGCGATTTGCGATTCCCTGTTCTGTATATGTACTGACATTTTTCATTATTTCTCTGCAGTCTGTCATACCTGATTCCATTACTTTTTAGCTCTTCTTATCCTCCTGCTTTTGAATTTCTTGAAATAGAGGTGTTCCTGTTTCTTGAGGTGATTGCCCCTTGCTCTCCTCTGAACATGCCAGCTCATTTTCTGAAACTTCATTGTGAAGTTTACAGTAGATATTTCCTAGGTACGTACTTTTCTTCCGAGTCATTATTGCATTGTTTTCTTCCCTTTGTTTTACAGTGCTTTAGAGAAATAAACGTATATTGAATTTCTTCTTTTCACTCAGTCACTGCCTAGCACAGGGCCTGGCAAACCATAGGGACTGAATAGACATCTGTTAATGAACGAATCGTGAGGAAGGTGACCTCTCTTTGGACAGTGGGCGCGTGAATAGCCCTCGGCCCTGCCTTTTCCCTGCATGTGTGATCACCTAATTCCCTTTTCAGTCTGCAGTAATGGACGTGCACAGTTTCCAATCGAATCCCTAAGCTTTCAATTAAGGTGTCTCTTTGGTGCATCGCTCCCTGTGTCTTATGTCCACCTGTCTGGTGCCCTGAACTCCTGAGATGCATGAGGCTTAATTCCCATGCTGTCAACCTTCTCCCGAAGTGTGTGCATACTGACAGTGGTTTCCCGGGGTGGTTACCTAGCTCACGTCCCACGCTCCAGTGAAAGTTTGCCACCTGCGCTTTCCACCCCGGGACACCCGACATTGGCTCTTTGACGGTGGGAAGGGGTCAGACAGAGAGCAGGGGCTGCAGGCAGATGGGAAGAGGAGTCCCACTGTGCTCAGAAGCAGAAGGAACGTGTCTGGCACATGCTGGAATCTCTGAGTCTGGGGTGATATAAAATGCAGTACCGTTTCACCATTCCTACCAGTACATTCTTCATTTTTCTGATACTCCTTTTCAATTGATTGAAACGTTAGATAACATTAAACACAGAGTTGCCAGCCAACACTATGTTGAGCTGGAATTCCATTTCTAGAGTATTTAGAATTATTTTAAAATCCATCTTAGAGCCCTGACCAGTTTGGCTCAGTGACTGGAGTGTTGGCCTGTGGACTCCAGGGTCCCAAGTTCGATTCCGGTCAAGGGTATGTACTTTGGTTGTGGGCACATACCCAGTGGGGAGCGCACAGGAGGCAGCTGATCAATGTTTCTCTCTCATCGATGTTTCTGACTCTCTACCCCTCTCCCTTCCTCTCTGCAAAAATTCAATAAAATACATTAAAAAAAAATCCAGCTAGAATTTACTTTGAATGATGACAGATTGCTGGGTGGTTATCTTCTGTGGTTTGTTTGTTTGTTTGTTTTTTGTCATTTACACTTCCTCATCCACACTTTTATACACAAATATGCCCAAACTAAATATACTGTGCACTCACTACAGGTAGTGGATAAAGAATTTAAAAAACAATTTATATTTATTTAAGCAAAAAATAGTAGCTTTGCCAAAAAATAGCACCCCATCTACACATATGCATAACTGATGATCTCCAAAACCATCATATGCTGACTCACAGTTTCATTTTATTCTGATGCGAGCATGTTATTCTCTCCCAGATCACTTCAGAGTCACCAACTCCTCTCCTCCGGGAATTCCCGGCCCAATTAGCAAACCCGCCTGCCTTCTGTTACACTAGCTGTCAGAGGCCTTCCTGAGCTCCAAGCCCAGCACAGTCTATTTCTAGCCTGCGGCTCCTCCCACTGGAATTTTTTGCAATTCTCAAATATCAAAGAATTTATTTTTAAAATAAAAACTGATAAACAAGTTGTAGGAAAATGCGTATTTTTCCTCCCAGGAAAGACGACTGCAAAATGTCAGAAAAACTCATAGATTTCTGACTTCTCATCTACTCTCACCCTGGCTTACCCAGTGACCTCAGCAATCTCACAGAGTTTCCCTTCATCACCAAAAAGGCAGAGCAGAGCGGAGGTCACGCCAGTGACTACAGAACCAAAGGCAAAGACACGCGCAATTAGAAAAAAATCAGACGCCATTGCTGTGTAGATGGAGCCATGTCTCATTCATAATATTTAGCTGCTCTCTGATTGGTCAATTCTCTTCACCCTCTTTTTACTTTCTTTAGAAATACGTTTTTGTTGATTTTATAGAGGAAGGAGAGGGATAGAGAGACAGAAACATCAATCGGCTGCCTCCTACATGCCCCTGATGGGGGACCAAGCCCACAGCCCAGGCATGTGCCCTGACTGGGAATCAAACTGGTGACCTCTTAGTTCCTGGGCTGACCCCCAGCGTGGCTCTTTTTACGGTATTCAGAGCAGTTAACGTGGCCTAACCCCGTGGTCGGCAAACTCATCAGTCCACAGAGCCAAATACCAACAGGACAACGATTGAAAAATTTTTGAGAGCCACATTTTGTAAACTTAAACCTCTTCTAAGGCCACTTCTTCAACACAGACTCGGCCAGGCCGTGGTATTTGGTGGAAGAGCCACACTCCAGGAGCCAAAGAGCCGCATGTGGCTCTCGAGCCGCCGTCTGCCAGCCGCTGGGCCCTAAGCCACTGCATTTACTGCGTTTAAACCCATTGTTTTCGGTGTTGCGCAACGGCTGTCATCGTGTTTCCCCAGGTCTCTCAGGAGTCACACTCACAAGAAGGAACACAGAGCCCGTTCGCGTGCCTCCCAAGAGCAGATTTCTCATGTGGCAAGGCCCAAAAGAAAAAGTATCATGTGCCCCCAAGCGAGGCCTGTATCTGAGAGCCTGTGAGGTCATGTCTGTACAGCAGACTGGAGTCCTGCTTGGGTTTTCCGATGGAGGCCCGGGCGGCTTGGCGATGACATAAAGGGCCCCTGATAGGGACCGTTCATTTTTTCTTAGGTGACAGGGCTGGTTCAGACAAACAAGACCAACCAAAGTATCCAATCAGCGACTCCCATGGGCTACACAGGGCACAACCATCTCCTTTAAAAATAGGCGCTGAGGTGAAAACCAGGCTCTCTCATTCTTACCCCCTCACTGCCTTTTTCCCTTCTCCCTGGAAACGTACAAAGCTGATTGGATGTGTTTCTTGAAAGTTTATTTCCGAGGAAAACCTGAGGTGTCGTTGTGCCCACAGTATCATCAGTGGGCTCTCCGATGAGCGTCAGAAAACAGACATGTGCGTGTGTGTCTGAAGTAAAAAGGTTCATTTCAAAGCGGGTGGAATTTGTCAGGAGAAAATCTCTCTGTTTTGTGAAAAGCCTTAAAGGACCATTTTGTTGTAAAAATAAGGCCCAGAGAGAGAGAGCATGGCCTGAGGTCCAGGGAGAGAAAGAGAAATGGGCGCTCGGGTTCCAGGACAGTCTCCAGAGAGCAGGTCCCAGGACACAGGAAAGAGAGGGGGAGGGGAACCGAGATTAGAGGGAAACAGCCAGGGAAACAGCTGGCGGTGGAAAGCTGAGGAGAAATAGACAGCTCCCCAAAGTTCCCGGGGTAAGCCTGGTAGAGAAACTTTAAATAACTGAATGTTTGACGTCTACTCTGAAGTTCTTTGTTGTGTTATACAGTCGATTCTCATTATTGGTCTTAGTTATAGTCTATAAAGCTGCTATGACCCCTGAATTAATTAATTCTGGATGATTGCTCTTAGGAGAAGTACCAGGCAAGGTTCCTATAAGCCTCTGATCAAAACACGTTCACCAGCTAATCAATAGGCAACCTTATTTTATGTGCGTTTCTGCTTAAAGTCACCTTATTTAATATAATGTTGACGTTGAACTCGTGACCAACAGAACTATAACTTATGATTGAAAAAAGCTTAGTTTGTATGGTGGTTATCAGAAGGAAAGAAGGTCAGTCCGGGGAAGGTAGAAAAGGGTAAAGGCAGTCAAATACACTAAGTGGCCAGCCTATATCTATATATCTATATATCTATATATCTATATATCTATATCTATATTATAGGCCTGGTGCATGAATTTGTGCATGGGTGGGGTCCAGCCAGCCTGGCCAAGGGGAGGGGACTAGGACGGTTGGCCTGCCTGCCTGCTGGTCGAACTCCTGGTCAAGGGGTCAATTTGCATATTAGCCTTTTATTATATAGGATATACACTGAGTGGCCAGATTATTATGCATTCAGAGATCATAATAATCTGGCCACTCAGTGTACATGGTGATGGAAGGAGACTTGACTTTGGGTGTTGAGCACACAATGCAATATGATGTGTTATGGAATTGTACACTTGATACCTATATAATCTTATTAACCAATGTCACCCCAATATATTTAGTAAAGTTTTCAGGAAAGAGAAAAGTTTTTTTCCTCTGTAAGACACACTGCCCTTAGGAACATGAGACATACATTTTAAGCAATGAAATCATCAACAAAAAAGCAGAAAATTGTGAAAAACATGGCACTAAATAGCCCACAGAAAGGACTCCTGTTGGCAGTAGGGGAGCTGAAGGAAGGCAGAGTTCCAGCTTTTTGTCATCTGGGAATGCATGCACATGGAAGGGAACTTGAACTTTTTGTCACATGTGCCATGGATCACCATGAGAGCCACGAGTCTGGATTGGGGGTTACAAATAAATTTATAGCAGGTACATGCATTCCTGAATATGGAATCTGTGAACGATGGGGTGGACTTGACTTGGACGTAATCTTTCCTCACGGTGACCACCAGATTTTGACTAAACACTTACTTTACAGACTGTCCCACTATAAGTGTCATTCAGAAGGAATCAGGGAACATGATGTTCCATGTTTAGGTTAATGTGGACCAGAGTTCCTAGTGCAATTAATGATTAGTAATTATGGTTTTAATTCTTCCTACTTCACAAAGTGGGGAATGATACAGCAAGACTCCTTTCCACATACACCTTACAGTGCCTACTTCCCTTCATGCTTACCCTTTACTATTTGAAAATAGTTAAACTACATAAAAGCGGGATGTCTGTGTGCATCTGTGACCTGCTTAGTCTAAACCCCACAAGGAGGGTCTTGACACCAGAATCCTTGTTTTCATTTGCTCCTACCCCTGCTTCCTTCAGCCCCCTCCCCAATTTTTATAAGAGGCTGCTATCAGAAACAGAACTTTATGTCTGTTATTTGCATCTTAATAAATTCAGCTCATCATTTATTATCCCATTTAGTAACCCATCCCCCTTCTTCTTTTGCTCTGTTTTCTTTCCTTCCTCCCTTTCCCTGGAAGTAGCCAATGCTAACAGGGGTGCAAGGCATGACCAAGGTAGTCATTCAACACACCGAAGCTTTCAAGAGGAGGGCTGGTCAGCTGAAACCAGTTTGGCTCAGTGGATAGAGCGTTGGCCTGTGGACTGAAAGGTCCCAGATTCAATTCCACTCAAGAACATGTGCCTTGGTTGCAGGCACATCCCCAGTAGGAGGTGTGCAGGAGGCAGCTGATGGATGTTTCTCTCTCATCGATATTTCTGACTTTCTATCCCTCTCCCTTCCTCTCTGTAAAAAAAAAAAAAAAATCAATAAAATATATTAAAAAAAAAAAAGAGGAGGGCTGGTCTGCCCTCCCACAGTTCCCTTCTGTGACCCTCTATTAAGACAAGCAACTTGTGACAAAAATTAGAAATTCTGGCAACTCTGAGGTCCTTAGCAAATATAATGGATATACACATACAACCCAAAGGTCAAAGTATTTGTCCAAGAAACTTACTCTGCATTGCCACACAGGATGCTGGTCTCAGAATCATCTACATCTGTGCTACCCAACCCACTAAATTAAATGCCCCTCACCTGGGCAGTTGTGGCCAGGACAGTGAACCTCCATTCCCTTTCAGCTTTCTCCTCAATGCCATGGGGAAACACATCTGGCTCTTCCAAGGTTCTGCCACTATTGGGATGGGTGAGCACAGCCCTGTCCCTTCACCAGCCTTGGGCTTAGGATTCGTTCTCTGCAAGTTAGGAGACTGCATCAGGTAAACTTGACAAATTTAAGGCGGGGTGGGCAAAATATATATCGTTTAAAATATATAAATATATATCCTATATAATAAAAGAGAAACATGCAAATTGACCGTACCTCCGCTACACCCACAAGCCACGCCCACCAGCCCATCAGGAGTGAATTAACCTGACCGAGATGGTGGTTAATTTGCATATAAAGGCATAGACCAAAGACTGAAGACAGTGTAAAAGGAAGCCGAGGCTGCAGAAGGGATCAAAGCTGTGGAGAAGTAAGCAAGTGGCGGGGGAGAAGGGAGGGAAGCAGGCGGGGCAGTGGAGAGCACCACAGTGTTCATATAATATCTAGTTAAATTTGCATTATAGGGAAACAACAAAAAATGTTGTTGTATAAGTATATCCCATTCCATATTGAAAACAGACTTATGTTAAAAAATCATTTGTTATTTCTCTGAAGTCCAAATGTAACTGGGGTCCCGCAGTCTGTCTCACAGTCCCATGGAAGGTCCCCAGTAGCACCAGCCTCCTGAGATTGTCCCCGGCCCCTGTCAGTCAGGATTCCACCCAGAAGACAGAACTGCCGGGCTATGGAAGAGATTTATTACGGCAATTAGACCTCACCCATTGTGGAGAGACCTGGGGAAGTGATTTCAGAGCGGAAGTGGAAAGATCAAAGAAAGAGTCACCAGCCAGTCAATGGCGAGACTGAGCACTTCCAGCCACCGAGGAGGGGTCTTGGAGGAGCTACCACCTCTTGGCTCTGCTGCCGGGTGTCTATGGGCCTTTGGGGCTCTGCCTGGCACCCCACCCCACGAAGAAGACCTTCAGACAATGCTGGCTGCGGCTCCGCCTCCACGTCCAGTTACCTGTCTCCACGTTAGTTACAGCACATGCCTGACCCCCAGGTTCTCTGTGTGAGCGCTGTCTCTGCTCGGGGAGTTCCCATTGCACACGCTTCCGCTCAGTAGGAATGCTATGCTAAGTGGGAACGAGCCATTTTCAGGGGATCAGAGGGCACAAGGGCACTTGCCCCTGAAGGACGTCCGAGGAATGTATTTTTTAACAAAACTACTTTATTTACATAGTGTTCTAACGTTTATTTATAAGTCTTGCTCACATAACAAGAGCCAGTCTGAGCAAATATTTGCGTTTTCCTAGGGAAACAGACTTCACTAGTGTTGGGGTCCGGGCAAAGGGCAGGGCTGGAATAGGACACGGGGCGGCCTCCTTTCCAATCGGTGCCTGTCGAACGAGGTCATGCAGTTGGGAAGGGAACTGCAAGCTCTCCCAATCCGAGAGGCCGTCATTGTCATTGTCATTCGCACAGGGCTGCAGACATCCTGATCACAGGAGACTCGTGGTTGTGTAGAATCTGAACAGATCGGAGCTTATTTTTGTGATCAGTGCCGCTGGCATTTCAGCGTGGCCAGCGCCTGGATGTCCCAGCTGACCACCAGTCGCCTGGCCTTTCCCCTTTCCCAGGTGGGGGCAGGGCCGCCCTCCCCCTCGGGCCGACACGGGGCCCTCGGCCCCCGGCACAGAGGTCACTGGACCCTGTGTGTTTCGACAAACGTCTCTGGCATGTGGGAGCGGGAGCCACAGCGCCTGCTCGCTCGCAGAGGCCTTATCAGCTGTTGATGAGACCCTGTCTAGGCTCACAGACGGCAGTTTCCTCCGGGCTGGGCCGGGCCTCGGTGGAGCCAGAAGGAGGTGATAAGCCCCGGGAAGATTTTTTAGGAGCCTTGCCTATCTTTCCCACAGAGTCGCCCGGCGCATTTTCCATGGTGGCCACGCTCAGATAGGGCGCTGCTCCCGGATAAGGCAGGCGGGCGGCGGGGGGGGGGGGGGGGGGGGGGGCGCTCGAGGGGGCAAATGGTTTTCCCAATTAGCTCCCCTGGGAGTCCCTCAGCACCCTACGGGCTTGCTCTTTGACGACTTTCTTTTTTTAATTGTAAAAGTCCCTCCCTAGCCCTGACCGGTGTGGCTCAGGGGTTTGGCGTGC
The DNA here is from genome assembly GCA_027563665.1 of Antrozous pallidus. Classification (NCBI taxonomy): domain Eukaryota; kingdom Metazoa; phylum Chordata; class Mammalia; order Chiroptera; family Vespertilionidae; genus Antrozous; species Antrozous pallidus. The sequence continues at coordinate 81,326,296 of CM050521.1, forward strand.
GGTTTGAAGGGTCCCACCCAGGTTCGATTCCGCTCAAGGGCATGGACCTTGTTTGCGGGCACATCCCCAGTGGGGGGTGTGCAGGAGGCAGCTGATGGATGTCTCTCTCTCATCGATGTTTCTGGCTCTCTATCTCTCTCTCTTCCTCTCTGTAAAAAATAAATAAAAAATGTTAAAAAAAAAAAAAAAAGGCCCTCCCTAGCCAGCCTGGCCAACCCTTTGCAGCTGGCCGCGATGCCCTGGGGCAGGGAGGCCAGGGCCGCTGCTGGAGGAGGCCGAGCCTCGCTGGTCCCCCCGGCAGGAAGGCTGCAGTGACAGGGGCGAGGGGCTGCCACAGAGAAGCCCAGCCAGGCGGGGCCAGGCCAGGCAGGTGATAGACGCTGCCCCAGGAGCCACCTACGCTCCCCCTGCCCACTCTCCGCCCAGGGGCCGGGCCGGGCAGCAGGCAGGTGGCCGCTCTGGGGCCCAGACCACCACCTTGTCTTTGGAGGCGTCCTCAGAGTCGGGCGGAGGGGTGCGGCCACAGCTGGCTCCATCACAGGAGGAGGGGGGGCTTCCGAGCTCAGAAGCCACATCTGCCGTCGGCGTGGCCGGCAGGCGTGTCCTGGCGCCACAGAGGACTGAAGACCCTCTGCTTCTGAGCCCAGCGTGCCACGTTACTCGCTAACGCCTGCCCGGGCGCTGCCTCGTTTCACCGGCCTCATTCTGTTCTCCGAGGCAGGACTGGGCTGCGGGGAGGGAGCCGCAGGCCCCTGTCACTGCCCTCGTGGGGGGGGTGGGGAGCGGGAGCTCAGGAGTGACGGCTTCCCTCCTGGCCAGGCGCTGTGCTTTCTCCAACGTGAGTCTGGCTCTGCCATTCCCCCAAAGCGCAGACCCAGGCGCTCCGGCGTCCCACGGGGCCGGTCACACCAGTGTGCGTGCCGGTGGCGGGGGCAGCGGAGGGTGGCCGCCACGTCAGGGAGGCCACGACGCAGTAGGTCTACCTTAAAGCCACCCAGGAGGCTGCTCCCTTCGCGACTCAGGTCCTCCCAGTGGTGACAGCCGGGCCATTATGGACACGCTCAGCACTCTGCCCTGGTGTCCCCACCGCCGGCACAGCACAGCGCACGCGGGGCTCACCCCCCACCCCCCGGGTGCGGAGCGGGCAGCGGGGCCCCTCGTGTTCTCCGGAGAGATGAGGCCTGTGCTGCCCACAGGTCAGGGATGGGCCGGAGCAGAAGGACGGTGAGTGGCAGCCACCACCGCCATCGTCATCATCGTCGTAAAGGTTTCTAGCGGGTGGCGACGGTGTGATTAGGGGCTGGCTGGGTCCTTTACGACAACGAGAGACGCGTAAGCAGAGTGAAAATGAGATGGCACACGAAGGGACTTCGGGCAACCCCCCCGCCCCCCAGAGTCCGGAGGAAAAGGGACCACGCTGTGAACACCAGGGCTGGGCGGCTGGCCCGCTCCTCCCTCGAGGAAGCTGGGACACACTCTTCAGCCCCTCCTTATCCTGAGACACCGCCTCGGGGAGGAAGATGGGGGCGGAAATACCTTTCTGGTTGTTACCACTGGGAGAACTGGCACCTCGAGACGAGAGAACGAACGAGCAGTCTGCAGAGGAGACCCCCATGCCTAACTGTGGCCTTCCTGCCCAGCTTCCTCGACTTCGGAACCTGGTAACCCGAGGCAACCACCCGCCAAGAACACCGACGGCTCACGCTCTAGGTCAAGGGTAGGGAGCCTCGTTTCTGCCAAGGACCACCGTTCTCGGGCCAGACACAGTTATCGACTTTAAACGCCGGCCTGCGTGTCTGGTCGGACATTTAACGGACTCAGCCCCAAGGCCTTGGCAGAGCCAGACCAAAATGGCTTCTCAGAGGGCCCTCGGGCTGTCGTTCCCCACCCCTGCTCTGGGGGAACCCCTCACTCGAACTTGGTTTTAAGGGTTTATTTATTTATTTATTTATTTTAAATATATTTTATTGATTTTTTACAGAGAGGAAGGGAGAGGGATAGAAAGTCAGAAACATCAATGAGAGAGAAACATCGATCAGCTGCCTCCTGCACACCCTCTACTAGGGATGTGCCTGCAACCAAGGTACATGCCCTTGACCGGAATCGAACCCGGGACCTTTCAGTCTGCAGGCCGACGCTCTATCCACTGAGCCAAACCGGTTTTGGCTAGTGGGAGGTGACAACCACGGCTCCTGGCGTTAGCCCTGCTGAGCACTGGCCGCTGCCCAGCCCCCGGCAGCTCTGTCCCGAAGAGAGAGCGTGTG